>LD350960.1:233599-243607 GCA_001465055.1 Ptychodera flava
ACCGATGATTTTGACAGACTGCTCCCTTTGCACCAAGTATGAATAGAAAAAGTTGAGTACAACACCAGAGAATTCAAGATGAGAGAGTCTGTGAAGTAATATCTTGCGATCGATTGTATCGGAAGCAGCAGAGAGATCGAAGAGAATGAGTATCACATAATTGCCAGAGTCCACAGATAAACAGATGTCATAGTGTACTTTCAGGAGGGCAGTTTCTGTATTGTGAAATTTCCTATATGCTCAATGAAATAATAGTTGTTGTGAGTTTTTTAAGCTAGTCGGTGATTTGAACAGTGATTGTCTTTTCAAGTACTTTGGAAAGAAATGGCAGATTGGAAACAGGTCTGTAATTCTCGAGAAGTCAAAGTGAAGGCCAGTGAAGGTTTCTTGAGGAGTGGAGTGCTGATTTGAACAGTTGTGGAACTGTGCCAGTGTGAATTCGAAGAGACAGGTTGACAGGAAGTAGAGGATCGAGACATTTCTAGAGCAATGAAGTTGGAATCGGGTCGAGGAGGCCCGATTTTGTTGGCGAGTTAATTATGATTTTCTTGACATCCTCTATTTTGACAGACTTGAATTATGATGTTCAAAATGTTCTCAAGATTTCGAAGTTGCTGTGTTGACTGGTAGACTATCAAAAATAGAGGTATGGGTTGGTAGAGAAGTTGGCTTATTGAAGAAGTGATAAGATGGTTTTGAACAGTGTTCTCTGGTTGTCTGTATTCCAAGCTTCTAGCACTAAGTAACTGTCATAATGATAACCTACCAGCAGAAAATACCTGCCGAGCCGCTTTACATTGTCAGAGATTGAGCACACCGAGTGTCCATGGCTGCATGTGCATTGGTAATAAGCATACAGATATTTCGCGTCTGCAAGGGCTTATATAGTTCCATGTTCCTAGATATTACGCATTCGCCGCTGTCGTTGTGGTGACATATCACACTTTGATGCCTTATGATTGTTATCACTGCGACCTGTTTTCACGAAGGTCAATTTGCATAGTGTTAGTAAACTTGACGCTGGCTAATGTTGAAGCAATGAGTGAGAACAGGGACAGTTTACCAACACGATGTAGACTTCACCGTTTTTCAGTTTTCTGCTTCTGCATATCAACTACCGTGTCTGACCCTAATGTGTTTGACATGCTGAAATTTCGAGTATTCTTTTTGTCAACACAGCTTGTACGTGTGTTGTGATCATTGTTTATTGTTTACAACCGAATTATAGTCCGGACTTGAATGCAAATTTCAGCAATAACAATGTAAATTATACGCATATAGGTTGTGTTGATATGCTAAATACTTGGCATTGAATTACAGTTTAGGGATTCAATGCAGAAAGTGAAGGGAAACCACAAAACAAAAAGTTCTGAAAAAATAGTAAAAGGAGACAGTTTATAGAGCTTTAATATTTGTCGAAGTTATTTGCTTATTTTGCCCAAAAATACCCACTCGTTGAGATACACTTCTATTATAATAATGCTGCAGTTTGAGCACACATTTTAATCAAAGCATGACTCTCTGTGTCACTTCAGACAGGCGACTAGTTAAGCTACGAAAACAAATTAACCGGTACCTATGTTTCTGTTGCCAAAAATGCTGAAAAAAATAATCGCAATCATACCAATCCATAATCCAATAATACTAGGTCAAAATTTGTAAGACAATAGTTGTAAACATAGACACAAAACAGCACAGAACAGACAGTAAATAGACGGTACAAACAAAGTCAAATCCATGAAAGAAAGATATATGGACCTTCCTGTTTTGTTATTTTTGTTGTATTTTGAGTGTATTTTCTTCCACGTGTGTCAGGTTTCTTTGATGTCTGAGAAGACGCTTGAGTTTCCAACTGTAACAGTGTGCAACACCAACAAACTACGCAAAAGTGCAGTCAGGAACTCGGTCTACAACCAAATGCTTATATTAGAAAATAACTTCGTTCCCGCATACTACGGTAAGAGTGAAAAACATGTGTGATTTGTCACTTCATACAGTATTTTCTCCTAATTTTCTTGGAGAAAAAAAAGCCTCTGTAGTCGTTTCATATTTTATGTTTTTAAAAATCTTGCAAGAGGAAATTTATCAAATTTGTATATATATGATTCAAATGAACATTTCAAAGTTCATTAGACTTCGTTATTCAATAATCATTATTCAATCTCAATGTGCTTTATTACCATCTGATTGGTATTAAATATTTCTATTGCATATGTTCACGAATTTCGCTAGTTTCTATAGTGCAAATACCACGTAGTGACACGCCTAGTCACTCTCAACTCAGTTCCAAACAAAGCGTTGTATGTCAGAGCCGAGACATTTTTAAGGTGGAATGCATCAAACAAATATTAGGATTTTCGAATTTTTACATCGTTTAGCTCGTATGCTGCTTGTTAAGGTTCGCTTTGAAGCCTTTAGCGTTGATGAACTTTGCACCGTCATGATTTTGCGAACATTTAGATAAATGTATTTTTCAATAGAGAAGGCTACTTGAAATAAGCAACACAGTTATCCAAATTTTAGGGAGATGGAATGGCAACCTTCTTTTTAAAGCAGAATGTGATAGTAATTGTCTCAGCTACAGTTACTACATTACCAATTTCAAATTTATTCATAGCGTCTTTGGTCTGATCCTTTGCATGCTGTCCTCAATCTGAGGCATTGTTGATACAGATTATCTAATATTTTCCACTATTTACCTACCTTTTGCTTTACCATATTTAATCTAACTACATTTTTCGTAAGCTAGGATACTATCGATTCCAGTTTGTGCTACTTGAAAAACCCTGAGTATTATTAGGTATTACGTTCTAATCTCATTGCTGTCCTTCCATCGTTAGACATCGTACAGATGTTACCACACTATGTTTCATTTCACATTTTGTATTATATAAGATCAACACTTTCAAACTCTATCATGCAGGAACGTCACCCCAAATTGACTTTTTCATTTTGTTTTTATTCAGTTCCATGTCTTGAGGGCGATTTTCTTTGCAACAATGGCATACACTGTATCAAACTCTACTTAGTCTGTGACGGTATCAACCACTGTGGTGATATGAGTGACGAACATCACTGCAGCTACCGTAAGTTATGTGTCTCATGCGATGGTGTTTCCCATATTTCCCATGCTTGCTCTTTTTCGTCTCCCTGCAAAATTCTTTGTGTCTCTAAATCGCTCTTCCGATTTCTCTGACTCTGTCTGTCTGTCTGTCTGTCTGTCTGTCTGTCTGTCTGTCTGTCTGTCTGTCTGTCTGTCTCTCTCTCTCTCTCTCTCTCTCTCTCTCTCTCTCTCTCTTAAATATACTCGACTGCATATTGTTGAGAGTGTTGATCAAACCTCTCAGAATGACCGACGTGACACTGTACAGCTTTTAGAGTTAGTATTGATTTTGTTATTCACCACCCAACTCGTTTACAAGCGGGTCAAATAGTAGTGCAGTTTTTACGCAATTTAAAAAAAATTACAACAAAAGAAAGTACTTTACAATAACATTTTGCTATTTTGTACATTAGCCGAATGTGGAGACGACCAGTTTAGATGTTACTCGGGAAGCGAACTTGGTATGTGTATTTCAAATGATCTTCTGTGTGATAAAACCACTCACTGTTATGGCGGAGAAGATGAGGACAATTGTGATGGTGAGTTTCCACATTTTCAATCCAGCCAAAAATGATGATTTTATTATTGTATTTAGTTTAATACTCATCCAAGCAGGTGAACCCAACTACCCGATGCAGCAATGACGAGTAACGTGCCTTTCTCTGGGGCACAGCACTGGGCTAGAGTCTAGAACTCACCATCCTCTGACAGTAAGTCCGTTACTCTGGACATACTGGGTCTCGATCAAAGTCTCGAACTCACAGTCCTCCGACAGTGAGTCCGGTACCCTAACCACTGCCCCCAATGGTGCCTCCAAATGAAATAAAATACCGCAAGAACAGTATGTTGAGGAACAAAGTTTATCTTCAATATTTCCTTACAGGTCTTCGCTCGGTGCATTTGTGTACTTATTCTTTGCTCGTTCAGGATAAAAGTATTGTTGAAACATGATTTATTAAGATATCATCGTAAAACTTTAAAAGGCCATGAACTAGATCACTTTGTAATTTGTTGACAACAAAACATTCTGTAATATTGTTTTATTTCTATCCCTGCAATAGTAATTTTAAAATTATCATATTTGGATAGTACCAAACCAGCATTGTTAGGAATAAAAAAGGAAAGAATAAAAGGGGGTGAAGAAAACCGCGTCGCCGCATCACTTTTGCTGAATGTCAAGGACCAGAAGTTGTGTTTTGCCTGACAAAAAGTTTAACTCTGCGAAAGTGGAAATATTGTTCAGGAGGGAGTTACGTGTAGTCAGAACAACACCACGCATCTACACACATCAAGCCAATTCTTCAATATTTATCATTTTAACCCTCGCTTACTATGCTGATGTGGTGATGCTGTTTTGACTACTTCCAACCTCATTCTGAACAACAACCCTAAAGTTTAGTTCTTTCTGATCGACTAATATTACTGCCCGACCGAAAGCCACACCTGACAGAGTTGGCAAACTCCTCAATGTACAGGTGCAGCCAGTGAACAATTCACTTTTAAAGGGTCCTTATTATGATAAGATATATTGTGTGGGACATACAGGTCGTGTTGACTGACTAGACATGTTAACTGTCCAGAGGATAATTAATAAGCTGTTCATAATTCGCCTTCAAACTGAAAATTTTTTGACTTACCCTCCCGCACTTAAACTTTATTTCTACCAATTGCTCAAATATTTTTGCTTGTTTCCCCTTCCCATTGTGAATTTTTAAATCCCCCTTGGGGAAAAACTTGTCGATTTCCAATACCCTGGAAAAATTTCCCCTTAAAATTGTATCATTCTTTTGCAGAAATGAAGCTCCCCTGCCTAGTGACGAAAACAACCTGTCGATTTTCCCAATATTTTTATCTTATAAATAGGCTCAACTTCCCCGTTCCCGTTTTACAAGTAACTTCCTCTCTCCTCGTTTTGCCCAATCCCTGTCCCAAGGCCAATCTAGCAATATCTGCCTTCCAGACAAAAAACTAAAATCTGCTTCCTGCCAGCTAAAATATGTCCCGTGCCCAAGCAAATTTGAAATTTTCCCTTCCCTTAAAATGTGTTTTTTTTCACAATGCTTCAGAATGTGAAGACCCTCATTTCAGGTGTCTGGTGTCATCCGAATGTATCAACAAGCTGAAAGTATGCGATGGAAGTTATGACTGCCGTGACGGAAGTGACGAAAGCGGAAGCATTTGCAGTAAATCTTTCTTTTTATTATAGTGGTTGTTTTGTTGACATGCTCAACGTAAACCGTAGTCTTTTCCTTTTTAACTCACGTGTTCACACATGATATAATGTCGTACCAATGTCTGTCTGTCTGTCTGTCTGTCTGTCTGTCTGTTTACGCGATAACTCAAAAACGCTTGACATATATTAAGAAATGCTGCACAAAATTTTATGAAACTTTTCACGGATGTCAACCTCGGAACATTATAATGATATTGCGAGTGTCATGTCAATTATCTGCTCATTTGCATACTTAATAAACTTTTGTAATTAGCGATATAGCTCTAAAATTCCTACACCAAATTTGATGATACCTGCTACAAATATTGAACTGATTAATCTTATTGTACTGAGTGAGCAGTGTCAAGTTTATAAACAACTCATTTGCATATTTAATAAAATATTGTAATTAGTCATACAACTCTGAAACATCTCCACCAAATTTGATGAATCTGCTACGGATACTGATCCCACAGATATCTTACTGTGTTGCGAAGTATCTAGTGCTGTGAACTTAATTAAGGGTCAAATTGCATTTTAATGAACTTAGAATTAATGATACAACTCTGACATTAATACAAAATTTCGTAAAACCTGCTACAGATATTGATCTGATAAATATCTCGTCGTGTGAAGCACTGAGGAGTATCAAGCTTATTAGGCCTAAGGGTTTATTTGCACATTTAATGAACTTTGCTATTAGTGATATAACTACGAAATTACTGCTTTGACTTTGATGGAATGTGCCACAGATATTGACCTGACAGATATCTAATTGTCCCTGAAGCATTGATCAGTGTCAAGTTAATGAACGGCTTATTTGCATATGAAATAAGGTCTCGTAACTAGTAAATTAACTCCGAAAGTATTGTGCAAAAGTTGATGAAACCCAGCTACGGATATTGATCTGACAGGTATCTGATCGTTTTGAAGCAATTAGCAGTGCCAAGTTTATTTATGGATATTTGCATATATTATACTCTTCTACATCTTGGTATCATTGACAACTTGCCTATGGTCTATGGACATCATTATGGAAGACGTTCAGAGGTTAAAACATGGACTTGCACTCGTTGCTATGAAGTTAATTTCATGCAATGGATTGAGCATAAACTCCTAGTATTATCCTCTAACAGTTTTCTTTACAATTCTGGATAAAAAACGAGTCTCGTAATCACCATGCCAACGATCGCTTTAGAATTATTGGGACATTGTCATAAAGTCATTCGTATTTTCTCAGATGATCTTTTAAAAAGTACACTTTCTATTTTTCACAAGACCCTGAATGGAGAAATGTTGCGAAGGGCAAGCCTGCCCAACAAAGTGGGAGGATATATAGGAACACAAGGCCGATTCTAGCAGTCGATGGGAATGTCTTAACCTGTGCCCTTACTCAAAATATGTGGCAGCCGTTCTGGACTGTGAATCTTAGAAAGAGTTACCTTGTATACGAATTAAGGATCACACACAGGGCGACAACGAATCGTAAGTTTTCAATGATTATGAAGAATCAAACGTGTCGAAGCTACACTCTAACATTTACGTCATGACACTTATTGATTTGATCATACATAATATGTCAATCTGCAATTACACAATTAATATGAACTAATCAATTTTATGTCAATATCTACATAAATGACTTCAGTGAGGAATACTTTATTCAAACTGAAATCTCCCGTCGAAAGACAATGTCTACTATTACTATGGTTAGCTGTCATCATTAATTGTTGTACCTTGGCTTTATCATCTGGTTTTCAGTCTGCGTTTTTTCATCTTTGTGTGTGTGTATGTGTGTGTGTGTGTATGTATGTATGTATGTATGTATGTATGTATGTATGTATGTATGTATGTATGTATGTATGTATGTACATGTATGTATGTATGTATGTATGTATGTATGTATGTATGTATGTATGTATTTGTTACTGAGGCTCATAATAGGCAGTACTAGAGTTCACGTATTGAAACCATATATATTGCAGCTCGACTCGCTGGAGCGCAAATTCGAATAGGAATGTCACCAAGGATGTTTGACAATCCTATATGTGTTGAGAGGATTCAAGAGTACCAGACCCAAACGAAGAACTTCACCTTGAGGTGCAATCCTTCCCCCGCAGCTGGTCGCTTTGTCTTCATAAAAATATTAGGAAAATCCGAAGCCATGCGACTGTGCGAGGTCGAAGTTTTGGCAGTAGGTAAGTTTTTGTGAAGAGTTGAGAATGCAGTTTGGTGGCAACGGTATTCTCAGAATGATTAGAATTGTACAAACGAAAATATGTCTCGGGAAATACGAGCTATACTCTATTTATAGAGTAAGTAAACCATTTTATTTTGGTAAAATGAAATAATCTTGTCCGAAAAAGAAGAGGCATAAACTTAGTTTCTTTAGCCTTCGAAATTACATTGCCATATTCAGTATGTTTCGACCATTAAACCTTCATCTAAATAAGACACTCCTTTTCATCAAGATTTCTAATGTGACCCTGCGAGCGCATTAATCTAAATACCCTCTTAAAAGCAAGTGAATGGACTATTCTCAGCTAAATTTCCACTTGTACACCGCCAGCTGGGTTATGGAAGGTGTCCAAATAGATGCCTTCTTAGATAAGGACAGTTTATGCTTCAGACCATTTGAGTCTGCGCGTTGTTTCTATGTCTCAATTTAAAGAAGCAACTTACTTTGGTAGAGATATTCACACTTCAAATAAGGATAATAAGTCACTTTTTGTCGTTACCATTTTGTATACTAGAAACAGTCACGCTATAATTTCAAGTGGCCTTCCAAGATATAAAAAAAATCTCAAAAATATTTCAATGCATGACCCCCTACCTTCTTATAAATTTATCCTCGATCTTGAAGCTCGCAATATTAAAATTCAAAATATTATTGTCACGAATGAGACCATCTATCGAGTTGCACAGCGTTAATTAATGTATTGGCTCAGTTCAGTTGAAGGTTTCTGCTGGGAATTCAACTGACGTATTAAGTCCGATACCTTTTCATGGCAAATTCAGTGTTACCATATGTGGCAAGGGAGCATTCTGCTTTTACGTGCTTTCCTGTGGAACTCACTGCCGTCTATAAATTCGCAACGCTAGAACTGTTGAATTTTCAAATTTGCTTTTAAGATTATTCTTTTTAATAAGTCCAATTCGTAACATCCAACTATTTGTTGACTTATAAAACACGGTGATGCTTAAAGTCGTAAAACTCTTAATGTTGTCAGACTATTCGCCTATCGTGCTGAATTTGAAGTTATTCTAAGCTATGTGGTTAGAATTCAGCTAAATGTTCCGTAACGATACAGTCATTGCTTTCTCGCAAATTTACGGCATTGGGTCGTTGCTTTCTCGCAGATTCACGGCATTGGAACCTTGCCTCTGACAAGCTAGCCAGTCAAAGTAGCATCTACGCCTACGGCAGTGCCATCAAAGCAATCGACGGCGACAAAACCAACGATTACTCGGGGCGAAGTTGTACGCAGACTCAGAAAGAGCACCAGCCTTGGTGGAAAGTGGACTTGGGTAGAGAATTTGAAATTCATGACGTCATAATAACAAACAGGGGTGACTGTTGTGGTAAGCATTGTATGTTTACTATTTTGATATATCTTAGTAAACATAATTTGTTTCTTATATCTATACAATTTTCATACATAATCAGTGTATATTTGTACCAAAGGCCGGTGGCCAAAGTACTGAATAAAATGAATGAATGAATGAATGAATGAATGAATGAATAAATGAATGAATATCTATGCAATTTCAGCATACATGTTTGCGTGTCTTCTTTACTATCGTTTCCATCATATCCCACTTATGTTACCTCTTGAAGTTTTTATAATGGAAATTTCAGATGTCTCCAAACTTAAGGCGTGCAGAGGTCATGGTTCTTTTCTCTACGGTGGTCCAAAACTACGTGTTCTTCTTATGTAGTAGTTTCTCCCCGACTTAGAATTTCTCTCAGACTTATGTGTCAGCATTCAATGTTAGCGTCGCATTCAGTTGTTTCTCTGCGACATATGTGATCGCATTCGATGTCTGCGTCATAGTCATTTTTTTCTCTACGACATTATGTGTTCGCATTTAATTGTTTCTCTCCGAAATATGTGTGTCCGCATTCAATGTTAGCGTCGCATTCAAGTTTTTCTCTCTGACATATGTGTCCACATTCAAAGTCTGCGTCGCAGTCAATTTTTTCTCTACGACATATGGGTCCTCATTCAAAGTCTTTGTCGCATTCAATTGTTTCTCTCTGACATATGTATCCGCATTCAAAGTCTGCGTCGCATTCATTTTTTTCTCTCTGACATATGTGTCCGCATTCAAAGTCTGCGTCGCATTCAATTGTTTTTCTCCGAGATATGTGTCCGCGTTCAATGTCTGTACATGGGCGTCTGTACACTGTAAAAATAGCGGAAGCCAGACGCGTCTTTACGCGTTCAAAATGTAGATGTCGGTGTCCAAATTTGAACGGCTAGTGTTCATATTGTTAACACTAGTGTTCATATTTTTAACAATGTTGTTCTAAACCTGAACACGTAGTGTTAACAACCATCTCCTTCAAGTGTTCAAAAACTCAGCATTTATTTACAGAAATTTTGCAATACTGTAAAACAATTAACAATCTTTAGTGTTTTTTACTTTACAATGGCTATATTAAATTTACTACTGCATCGATGTTAGGCAA
>LD350960.1:245904-260893 GCA_001465055.1 Ptychodera flava
ACTCCGAAAGTATTGTGCAAAAGTTGATGAAACCCTGCTACGGATATTGATCTGTCAGGTATCTGATCGTTCTGAAGTAATTAGCAGTGCAAAGTTTATTTATGGATATTTGCATATATTATACTCTTCTACATCTTGGTATTATTGTCAACTTGCCTATGGTCTATGGACATCATTATGGAAGACGTTCAGAAGTTAAAACATGGACTTGCACTCGTTGCTATGAAGTTAATTTCATGTAATGGATTGAGCATGAACTTCTAGTATTATCCTCTAACAGTTTTCCTTACAATGCTGGGAATAAACCGAGTCTCGTAATCACCATGTCAACAATCGCTTTAGAATTATTGGGACATTGTCATAAAGTCATTCGTATTTTCTCAGATGATCTTTTAAAAAGAACACTTTCTATTTTTTACAAGACCCTGAGTGGAGAAATGTTGCGAAGGGCAAGCCTGCCCAACAAAGTGGGAGGATATATAGGAACACAAGACCGATTCTAGCAGTCGATGGGAATGTCTCAACCTGTGCCCTTACTCAAAATATGTGGCAGCCGTTCTGGACTGTGAATCTTAGAAAGAGTTACCTTATATACGAATTAAGGATCACACACAGGGCGACAACGAACCGTAAGTTTCCAATGATTCTGAAGAATCAAACGTGTCGAAGCTACACTCTAACTTTTACGTCATGACACTTATCGATTTAATCATACATCATATGTCAATCTGCAATTACAAAATTGATATGTCAATATCTACATAAAAGACTTCAGCGAGACATACTTTATTCAAACTGAAATCTCCCGTCAAAAGACAAAGTCTGCTATTACCATGGTTAGCTGTCATCACTAATTGTTGTTCTTTGGCTTTATCATTTACTTTTCGGTATGCGTTTGTTCATCTTTGTCTGTGTAAGTATGTATGTATGTATGTATGTATGTATGTATGTATGTATGTATGTATGTATGCATTTGTTACTGAGACTCATAAAAGGCAGTACTAGAGTTCACGTATTGCAGCTCGACTCGCTGGAGCGCAAATTCGAATAGGAATGTCACCGAGGATGTTTGACAATCCTATGTGTGTGGAGAGGATTCAAGAATACCAGACCCAAACGAAGACCTTCACCTTGAGGTGCAATCCTTCTCCCGCCGCTGGTCGCTTTGTCTTCATAAAAAAATCAGGAAAATCCGAAGCCATGCGACTGTGTGAGGTCGAAGTTTTGGCAGTAGGTAAGTTTTTGTGAAAAGAGTTGAGAATGTTGTTTGGTGGCAACAGTATTCTCAGAATGATTAGAATTGTACAAACGAAAATATGTCTCGGGAAATACAAGCTATATTCTATTTATAAATTCAGTAAACATTTTTATTTTAGTAAAGTGAAATAATCTTGCCATAAAAAGAAGAAGCATAAACTTAGTTTCTTTAGCCTTTGAAATTACATTGCCAAATTCAGCATTGTTTCAACCATTTAACCTTCATCCAAATAAGACACTCCTTTGCATCAAGATTTCTAATATAACCCGGCGAGCGCGTTAATCTAAATACCCTCTTAAAAGCAAATGTATGAACTATTCTGAGCTGAATTTTCACTAATACCACGTCAGCTGGGTTATGGAAGGTGTCCAAATAGATGCCTTCTTAGATAAAGACAGTTTATGCTTCAGACCATTTGAGTCTGCGCGTTGTTTCTATGTCTCAATTTAAAGAAGCAACTTACTTTGGTAGAGATATTCACACTTAAAATAAGGATAATAGGTCACTTTTTTGTCGTTATCATTTTGTACACTAAAAATAGTCACGCTATAATTTCAATTGGCCTTCCAAGATATAAAAAAAAAATCTCAAAAATATTTCAATGCATGACCCCCTACCTTCTTATAAATTTATCCTCGAGCTTGAAACTCGCAATAAATTCAAAATATTATTGTCACGAATGAGACTATCTATCGATTTGCACAGCGTTAATTAATGTATTTGCTCAGTTCAGTTGAAGGTTTCTGCTGGGAATTCAACTGACGTATTAAGTCTGATACCTTTTCATGGCAAATTCAGTGTTACCATATGTGGCAAAGGAGCATTCTCCTTTTACGTGCTTTCCTGTGGAACTCACTGCCGTCTATAAATTCGCAACGCTAGAACTGTTGAATTTTAAAATTTGCTTTTAAGATTATTCTTTTTAATAAGTCCAATTCGTAACATCCAACTATTTGTTGACTTATAAAACACGTTGATGCTTAAAGTTGTAAAACTCTTTATGTTGTCAGACTATTCGCCTATCATGCTCAATTTGAAGTTATTCTAAGCTATGTGGTTAGAGTTCAGCTAAATGTTCCATAATGATGCAGTCATTGCTTTCTCGCAAATTTACTGCATTGGGTCGTTGCTTTCTCGCAGATTCACGGCATTGGAACCTTGCCTCTGACAAGCTAGCCAGTCAAAGTAGCATCTACGCCTACGGCAGTGCCATCAAAGCAATCGACGGCGACAAAACCAACGATTACTCGGGGCGAAGTTGTACGCAGACTCAGAAAGAGCACCAGCCTTGGTGGAAAGTGGACTTGGGTAGAGAATTTGAAATTCATGACGTCATAATAACAAACAGGGGTGACTGTTGTGGTAAGCTTGTATGTTTACTATTTTGATATATCTTAGTTAACATAATATGTTTCTTATATCTATACAATTTTCATACATAATCAGTGTATATTTGTACCATAGGCCGGTGGCCAAAGTACTGCATAAAATGAATAAATGAATGAATGAATATCTATGCAATTTCAGCATACATGTTTGCGTGTCTTCTTTACTATCGTTTCCATCATATCCCACTTATGTAACCTCTTGAAGTTTTTATAATGGTAATTTCAGATGTCTCCAAACTTTAGGCGTGCAGAGGTCATGGTTCTTTCTCTACGTTGGCCCAAAACTACTTGTTCTTCTTATGTAGTAATTTCTCCCCGACTTAGAATTTCTCTCCGACTTATGTGTCAGCATTCAATGTTAGCGTCGCATTCAGTTGTTTCTCTGCGACATATGTGTTCGCATTCAATGTCTGTGTCGCAGTCAATTTTTTCTGTCCGACATATGTGTTCGCATTTAATTGTTTCTCTCCGAAAAATATGTGTGTCCGCATTCAATGTGTGCGTCGCATTCAATTGTTTCTCTCGGACATATGTGTCCACATTCAAAGTCTGCGTCGCAGTTAATTGCTTCTCTCTGACATATGTGTCCGCATTCAGAGTCTGTGTCGCATTCAATTGTTTCTCTCGGACATATGTGTCCGCATTCAAAGTCTGCGTCGCAGTCAATTGCTTCTCTCTGACGTATGTAACCGCATTCAAAGTCTGCGTCGCAGTCAATTGTTTCTCTCTGACATATGTATCCGCATTCAAAGTCTGCGTCGCATTCAATTGTTTCTCTCTGACATATGTGTCCGCATTCAAAGTCTGCGTCGCATTCAATTGTTTCTCTCCGAGATATGTGTCCGCGTTCAATGTCTGTACATGGGCGTCTGTACATGGGCGTCGCAGTCAATGATTTTTGTCACCAACACATGAGGGCGCTGGCAAGTTTTGGTGAGCATGACCCTCGCTCCATGACCCATGATTGCATCCTGAAAGAGTATCACTCTTTCAGTGTTCGTGTTCGCGAAAAGCTCATTGAGTTTGAAGGTAAGTGACAGATTTATTCATTCTATTGTAAGCTTATGGGGTTAATGATCCAGCCACCGTCTCGCCCTGGATGTATTGGCAGCTGTAGGACGGGCTGCCGTTTTACATTCGGACGCTCATTTGGGACCCATAGGATGCGTCCATACTGGTGAGCAGTATACCCCCTTGGCTAGATCGTTAACCCCATAAGCTTACAATACAATGAATAACTTCGTCACTTACATTCAAAATCAATGAGCTTTTCGCGATCACGAACACTGAAAGAGTGATACTTTTTCCGGGTGCAATCATGGGTCACGGAGCGAGGGTCACGCTCACCAAAACTTGCCAGTGCCCTCATGTGTTGTGACAAAAATCATTGACTGCGACGCCCATGTAGGAGAGAAGCAATTGAATGCGACGCAGACATTGAATGCGGACACATATGTCAGAGAGAAACAATTGAATGCGACGCTAACATTGAATGCTGACATACATATTTCGGAGAGAAACAAGGCCCAAAGGACAGAAAACGTTTTGATTTTTCGAAAGTCACTATTAAAATATTTTCAATCCACTTACTTTTAATCTATCGATGGAGGGTGAAACCACATCTAGTGAGAGCTTACTATATTCTGTGTCTATTATGAAGGATTACATGGGCAAATTAAACCTAGTACCTCACCTTGTCCTGCATATAAATGTCTCGATACATTTTTGTTCTTACCTTGTTCTAACTTTTAATTAAGCTAAAGTATATGTGATGGTATAACTTGGGAGTTGAAAAAAGGTAACCAAATTGTCACAAGGCAGGCAAAATATACTGATATAAAAATATCTTGATCTCTTCCTTTCGAGCCACCTTTGAAGAAGACCAGATTACATTTGTCTAAATAATGGCAAAGGGATACGACAGAATCTGGGTCAAAGTCAGCACCCAGCTACCAGTTGGATTGCACGTTGTCTCTGAACTTGTATTAGCGTACAATTAATTCTCTAATATTTTATTATTCTTTTAACAAGGATCTTAGAACATAGCTGGTATACATGGGAGATAATTGTTGCAAAATGACCATCTTACGGTCATACATTTACGTGTGGAAATGGCATAACATTTTTCGGTCAAATTTAAACAAAATCAGTGAGAAATTGCTGATAGCAATTGCTGTGAAATAGACTTGCCACCTGATAAATATGAAAAGTACTAAATGACTCTACAGATAATGTCAAGCCCAGAGGGTTCATGATTATATTCATAAATAGTCTACGACGATTTAAGAAAAAATCAAATTCGTTACTTGATCGACGCCAGAAATCGTATCTCTTCTATCCAAATGCATCTCTCTACTGTATTCGCTTTTATACTAATCGACCATCTCTCACATATCGAGCCAACAGACTGAATCATACGATGGCGCATGCAACAAAATGATAAAATAATTTTCAGAGTTAAGATTGTAGCATGAATATATCTGTACGTTTTTGTAGCATAAGTTACATTAACCCTTCAGCCAATTTTTCTATTTCCTCTACTTTTTCTACACCAAGATGAATGAAAATAAGAGAACTTTTACCTGTTGAATTTTCTCGAACATCAGGTGACCGTCTCGAAGGTGCAGTAGTCAGAGTGGGTAACGATGAAGACATCGCAAATAACCAAAAATGCGAAGAAAGCATAGATATGGTTGGTATCAACTTGGAAGGCGAGATTTCAATACAATGCCTCCTGGAAGGTCGTTTTGTTTCCATACAACTGGAAAATAAAACGGACTACCTGACTCTCTGCGAAGTTGAAATCATGGGCCAAGGTTAGATACTTGTATTTATTATTAAAGTCGTATATTTTATCGTTTCGATGGAAAACGAGAACGCCACCTTCTAAATCAGTGTAAGCAATAAAATGAAAATAACGGTCAGATATGTAGCAAGGTCGTTTGGAAAGGTATCGAGCCTGGATAGAATGGAAATATCGACGATGATCCAATCTCACATAATGTATGACTGTGATTTCAGTCAACTTAAACACAGAAGATGATCACTTGATGCATCTGGCAAGTAGCCATAATATTTCTCATACTAGGCATAGCCTATACTTTACACGTCAGGGCAGGAGGGAAGGCAATTATTTTAGACTCTTATTAGGCCTACATCATATAATATTATAAAGGACTCGCGCTAGAGGTTAAGATTAGAAATGTTATTTGTATTAATTCATAAATAGTAGTAGTAAAGAATAAAATAGAAGGATTAATTGTCACTTGCTATATACGTTTTTACGACAGTTATGCCTAGTTTACCCTCTGATGAAAACAGTTCACGTACATAATGTCAGACTCTACAGGTATAGATTTCTGTAATGTGTAAAAGTGTTGGACAAAAATTGGCAAATTTTCCCAAAATAACAACCTATTGTGTTTAACAAGGAATGTATTGTGCTCTCATTATCTTTGCAATAGTCACTGCACTACCCAACTTCCTCTTGCAAGCTGAAAACTAGCGTACTGTCTAAAACTGGTAATTTTTGCATCTTTTGCACACAGAGGGCAATAAAATTCAATCCAGCATTCTTTGCGCATTTCCTCGTTCATATGCACAAAATTTTTCTCTCTCTCTTTTTAGGCGTGAGAGTTAGGATATTTTGTATCTGTGACACGGTGCATAATGATACTTACTGGCTAATAAAAGATATATATTTTATTATTGGCATGTTATAAAATAAAACTTTGCACGTTTCGTATTTGTTTATTTACGAGCACTCAAAACAACATGGCGGCGCCCATGAATTAAGTAGGGTACACTTCCGGTTACTCGCATAGTATATTGTGAATCTGCTCACGCGTAGTCAGTAAGCCGCTGGCGCGACTATTATTCATTATTACCAAATATATGAATACTCCGATACTTTAGAACACTTTTCAAGGAATTCATGAATTTTTACTCACAGAAAGAGTGCTTTATTTGACATTTTGCTACATATACTACTTGGATAATTTTTAACGGGGTCTTGCATGAGCAATTGTTGCCTACAGAGTCATAGTATTGAAATATTTCATTTTGTTTTCAGAAATTGCTAGTAAGTTACTAAATGTCGCCTTCGGAAAACCGGCGGAGCAGAGCAGCACTTATTACAGAAATATCGCCAGCAGAGCCGTCGACGGAAACGAAAACTCTCATTTAATGACTGGCCACAGCTGCATACATTCAGCAAACGAAGCTGGGGCGTGGTGGAGAGTAGATCTTCTGAAAGTCTACAGCGTGTACAAGGTGGTGATAATTAATCGAAATGACTGTTGCGGTAAGCAATCTTCCAGCAGTGTTCGATGCAAAGTCCTTATTTCCCGTTTTGAACCATATCGTTGTTGATAATCAGCATTACTATTTATGAAATTTTCCTGACAGACATTATAACCCAATTATTTGAAAGGGGATAATGACATGAAAATCGATCCTGCAATGCTATTTTGTATATGTATATTCTTATTGTTATATTTCCTACTGTTACTGACAGCTTCTCAGCTCATTGGGGCCATTGTTAGGATTGGTTACTATATAGATGACTTTGAGGAGGATTCACCTTGTGGAGGCCATGTTACGGAAACCGACACCAACGATGTGACCATCGAACGCGACTGCATGGTACCCATTCTTGGACGATATGTTGTGTTGAGAAACGATGTCACTAGAGTTGGTTATCTCCATGTCTGTGAAGTGAAAGTGTTTGCAAAAGGTATGCCCATCTCGCTACTTTCCATTTTTTATTGTGGTAATGTGCATGTTGATAAAAATGTTACAATAAAGATTTCGTTTATTTATATATTTTAGTGAATTAGTAACTTCCTAGTTCCTGTGTATTCAAGTGATCAGATCACATACATACAATATTTATCTATAAGAATAAGGTGTCATCGAGGACATACAACGCATATAGATTTGTAAGGAAACATGTGTATATTTAATATGTGTAACTCTTACGTATTGTATTTACCAATACGACGAAATTGCATATACTACACCCTTCTGTACACCACACTTTCAGATGAATGGTAGAATTGTGAGTGCGTTCCTGTTCAAAATATCATTTATCTTGGATAGAACTTAATTATTATTAGGGAAGTTCAGAGAATTTCTTTTCTAATCAAATCACCACTAAAATTGATATCCTTCCTCTGATTTCTTTACTTTTTTTCCAGAGTTTGAGATAGACGATTACAAAGACATCATGAAAAGACGGTTGTTCTCAATGTTCGATAAACAGGTGGACAGAACGATCGGCGTTAACGCTACTGATATTCTACCAAAGGTTCCACTCTACAAGTGTCTTGAAAAATGTTTCCACTGGAAACTCTACTCTTGCCGCTCGTTTGACTACCACCGTGCCACACACACGTGCAGGCTTTACAATGAAAGCGTTGGATACGACGATGCAGAAGTGGTAAAGGCGCCCGGCACAGATTATTATCAGAGTTTGCGCACTCCCAGTATGTTATTATTTCCACGGTGTACGAGTTTTGCAGACTCAGTATCTTTAACCCTTTCACCCCCAGTTCCCTGTATACAGGTCCAACTTTACCATAGAAAACAATGGATTTGGGACAAACCATGGTGGTGAAAGGGTTAACTTTAGCTGTCATCTTTAAATCGTGTTGTTTATCCGTAAAACTATTGACCAATTTTATCATTCGTATATTTGCAGCTATATGATAAAAAAACAACAGTTTTAAAAGTCGCATTTGAAAAGCACGTCCGAAAAGAAAATGAGACAGCAAAGTCTTAATATATCATAACATGAATTAAATATCAAAAAAATTTAACGTACTTCTCCCTGCACATACCTTCAACTTATTGGTATTATTTTCCTTTCTAATGACAGTGACGTTTAACTTTAATAATCATATATTGTGAAACTCTTGTTCCTTCATTCATGGCAGATTGGTCAGTATGACTTGCTTTGGTGTAAATGACCAAACTGACCAAACTAAACCTTTAATTGAACTCATGTAGTTAAGTTATTGGAAAAATGAATCACAAAATACAGAGGTTTCGTTACTGAAGTCAGCAAGGTGAAGCATCGAATGCGTTTCAAATGTTTACTTCTTCAAATTTTTTGGCTCTTCGTCTCTTGTATTTGTTTGTTTGTTTTTATTTAAGTGTTCATTCCACCTAACGAAGAAACAGATTGTCCCCTTTACTACGTCAGATGTACATCCGGGGAATGTGTTCACCCCTATCAGATATGCGACACTGTGGTAGATTGTGTCGACGGATTTGACGAATCAGCATGCCTTAATAGCTCCGAACGCAGTAAGTTAACGTCATTTTTTTCTTTACAAGATGACACCTCATGGGCAGATTGTCCGTGGGATACATCAAATTTAGTTGAAATTGTCATTGAGATCGAAAATTGAATATTTATATTTTGGGGGTCTTAATCACAGTTGCAAGTTCATTAGCATCAAAGTCACCTCAACTTAAATGCGTCTGTTAAAGAGTATCCATTTGCTGATTGATCTCACTTACCAATAAATAGCATTATAGTTGCCATTTCGGATGATAAATTTGAGCTAAAATAGGAGGAGTGGATATATTGCAACACTTTAGACATTATTTCATTACTTGCAAGCTTCTCCCTGTGTATTTAAGGCAGTGAAACCATTTTCGAAGCCGGTTGGCAAGCTCCATACCAGTCCATCAGTGACGACCCTAACATCTACAACTACTTTAAAGAGAAGATCTTCATGCGACGAAATTACGACCGCGTGAAGGGCGAGAGCCCACCCGACTGGCTGAGATTTAAAAGTTTCAGCAGTACCCCTGACTACATGGATCTTCGCGATGTTTTGCGTGTCGATAAAGATGAAGTAGCTACGATGGGTCACCAGGCTGAAGATTTTATACTGCAATGTACATACGCAGGAGAAATATGTGACGCGAGGTATCTTGATTAATTTCCAAATGCCTTTGGGAAGGGGTGGTTATCTTGTACAGCAGACTGATACATGCCACTTTAGTTTAAGGTTATGACGTCCATCGGACGACCATTTCAATAGGATATCCGCAATTTGACGTGTTACAGTGATGTTAAGTTTTGAGTTACTCCATCCCGTTCTAAGAATAATTGCCTTAAGACATTAAAATTTAAGGGGTGGGATGGGTTCTGGGTCATCATACCTTTGCCTTAAAAAAGGAATCAATTCTTTCCTTCTAGAGATTGTGCACTTGACCGGTACATTCACATGCCTGCCTGTCCATCACTTTGTCTGTATCTTTGTGATGTAACTATCGACTAAACCAATATTCATAGCATTGCAATAGAATATAATAGCAGTACATTACGAGATCTAATTGATATGATTAAATTCTGTCCACATATGCTAATATTTAATACACACAAACGATATTCAAAGTGCATGAAGCAATATTTAGCAGTCCAATAAATCATGGAAGACTGCAGTGATAACTTATGTGCTACAATGAGTTTTTCTTCACCTATTAAATTATAACAAACTTTGAAGGTGTAAAACATATATGCACTGCGCTCGCGCAAAACAGTTTAAGCGTACCATCATGTGGTAAGCAAAGTTTAGATAAAAACCCATGCGATGATAGTTGAGAGAATACAACGTAATGATCATGCATTCTAACTCTTTTGAAGTGTGCACATGTTTGTATGAAACTGCATCATGTTACATCCGAAGAACAAACTCAAACATAAGGGGAAACAGGTACAATGTTGGGGTGTGTATATATGCAAATGTAAGTCCACCTCTGAACTCTAGTAATTGGATGCATAGCGCTCGCCGACTGGCAACATTTGCCGGTTTTATTAAGCAACATTTAGCCCTTCTCGAAGCAGATCACAACCTCAGCTTGTCCTTGAAAAAAGAAGATAGTTATTATAGTTATTAAGTGTTTTGCTATGATTCGATGGCAATACGCGGGCTCGTTATACTATATACCGTCTAAATTGAGGCGTTGCCGACACTTTCAACCATGATTATAGACAAGGCGGCAATGTCAGTCAATAACAAAGAAATCAATTCTGCAAAAAATTAATATTGTCTGAAAGGAGGTCACATGCAGTCAAAATAGCACTACAAATCTAATTTAATCCACACACCCCGTGACTCACTCATCAGTGGATGTCAATTGTTGTAAAAATTTAAAATATAAGGCTTTTTTGCAAGAGATGTATGTGTGCTACTTAAGGATTGTACTGCGAAAAGTCATGGTAAAAATGACGGCTTGAATATATTCAGGTAAGTGCGAATTGATGGTGTTGTACTGACTAAGTATGACTTCCTTCTAAAGAGTGTTTCGACTTTCGTAGAGTTTATTTCTATGTGAGCGACTGATATTACCACTTCGTTGATGGTTACTCCCGACCTTGGTGGCAACTCCTCAATTTAGACTGTATTACTAGTTCTAGTTTTCTCATTCCTACTGGTTCAACGCAAACCACTATTACTATGCTGGTCGTACTGAACGTCCAATTTCAGGAACGATTTTGTGATGACGCAAGATGAATACTATGGCAACTGTTTCCATTTCAATGCCAAACCAGACAGCGCCGCCATATACTCAAGGGGAGCTGGCATATTACATGGTGAGTAAACAACAAATAACAAACAGCAAACTAAGGAAGAGACTGAAAAAGGATAATATTCAGCTTTATACAATGCAGGATTCGGGGACGAATCTTTTTTCCCCGGCGGTTTCCGCTATGTAGTGAGCGGTATCGGGAGTAGCGGTTACCAAATAATCTTGAAATACATAGATTTCAAACCGTAATGTATTAGTGCGCTGGTACAAGTGTTAACGATTGTATTAAGGTATAGAATAACAGGACTTTTTTTCTAAATCATACACGTCAGATTCTGGAAAGCCGGAATTTTTTATGACAGATTACGTATTTTTAAAGTCTAAAATACCAGCAAAACTAAATATGCAACATTCGTAGTCACATAAATGGGTCAAGGTTACGACGCATGAAATAAAGCGGTGCTTTTGGTTAAACCGGAGATTTCTAATTAGTACAAGTGTGAAATGTTTGTTTGTGATTGTTTTTTTTCACAAACGACCGCAACTTGTCCCAAATTTTGAAAAGAATGGAATTACATTTTGACGTCAGATTTTCTTTAAACATTATAAGGTAGCAGACATTTTCCCTGTCGGAATTTGACAAAACAATTGGTAGCGCATAGGAGACAAGGTAGCGGAGGGTAGCTAATTGTTCAGCTTCGATCACATTCCATTCCCTGTGTATTAGATAGCTGGTTTACATTTGATTTTGAAAAACAGAAAAAGATAGTGTCTTACATGTTGTCTTCAGACATTACTAAATAGTGATGTGTAACGCATCATAAGACTCAGAGAAAAACTAACATTTATTAAATTCATTTAATTTAATTATCAGGCAAACGTTGTAATTAAAGCGTCAAACTAAAGGACATCTAAGCTTATAATTGATGTTCCATGAGATTCCAGTTGACCTGTCGTCTATTTGCATAGCGGGTATAGCAGTCAATGAAACATGTTGTTGAAATATTGTGTGACATAAGAATGGTAACAACATTGTAGTTGACCCCTACCTAGTAGATCACAATCCAAAATAGACATCACCAATCGATCAAACTTCGTTGTGAATAAGAACTTGCCCAATATTAGAGTGAATATCTATGATTTGAACATCGAATGTTATTGGTAATATTCCAACATAACACTACATTTTGGACGTTGTTTAGGTTTATCGCTGATATTATTCACCGAACAAAACGAATATCTCAGCATTTACGGGCAGGATTCAGCTTCGGTGGTATCAATTGTGCCTCGAAATGTATCGCCCTTTCCTGGACAGAGTGGATTTTTCGCAATGCCAGGAACAGTGACATCAGTATCAATGACCGAGGTAGGTAATACAGTATTCTGACAATGGGATAAATATTCAAAAATGCATAGGGACCTATGGATTGATAATTTTAACTATGACTGTAAAGAAAGATTGACGTTTTAACAAAGGTTTCAATACCACACTTCCGTCCCGGAGTGTTTAACTCTAAGTTCTTGGCTTTAGAAAAGAACATCTCAGACCAGGATTCAACCGATTTCAATTTTGAAGCATGACTCACACGTTCGTCATGGATCATTTTGGCAACCACTACAAGGTGTTTCCATAAAGCACCTCAAAGAGTTTAAGATACTTAAAATATGGATAATGGTTGTATCATATTTTCCTTTCACAACTAGCAAGGCAGTTTCAGCGATATTTCGAGATGGCTATTTTCAGATCCTAAATACATGTCAAGATAGTGCTGGGCAATAAATGCTGGGTAGAGTTTAGGGCTTTTTCACATAAAAAGCCTGGTGTTAATTCAATTTTATTTTTGAAACTGCTATTAAAGACTTGGTATAGTGGTAAGGAAGCATGCAACAACAAAAAAGTGATGCCGTGTATAAGACTCATCGCCCGAAGTACACAGATGAACTACTTATTGCCTTACAACATATTTAATGAAGACTTGGAGATAATTAAGTCGCACTCCTTACACCCCCCTTCCCTCCCCCCCCCCTCCCCACACACACACAAATAAAACTTACTATGGAAGTATATCACAAGATTAAATGTAGCCGTTTGTTTTTACAAATAGCATGTGCAAATTAAATTTCCTTGTTAACTTTTCATTTATTTGATTTCGGGCAAAAGTACCACCTTTAATATCTGAAACTGTTGTCTTGGAAACGATTATCGTTTCGGACCGTAAATACTTCATAAATGTCTCGTGCCAGAATTATCTTCAATAAACACGATTGGAACTAACTTAAGATAATTGGATTTTCATATTTTTCAAATTTCTCAAAAGTGTTAGGTGCTCTAAAGCTTAATGTTGCAATATTACAATTTACTCATAAAAACAAGTGTATAACTTAGAAAGAAAAGTAGATGTGCTTACATTTGTAGATCAAACAGACATTGCTTCGTCATCCAATTATCCTAAATTGGTTCCAATCGTGTCAATATCAATCGTGATCTTGGTAATTTGAATGGTTAACCTTTGTTTGCGGTTGAAATTTGCAACAAAAGTGACATCTTTTTCGTGTCATCTAAAGTACATGAAAAACTACATTTCGCAGCAATCCTAACCGTTTTCCATGGACTTTCGGGCAAATTAATCTTCGACCCCCACTCATACTATATAATTCCCTTGTAAATGGCCATTGTTTTATATCTCGATCCTTGTTCGCTAAACTTGAAAATTGATATATGATTTATGTTATGTTTGTCATTATAACATCTCTTTATTTCAGATTCTAATAGATCGCTTGAGCAAACCATACGGCAATTGCACAGAAGATACAAGTCACATACAATTGCCACTTGGCATTAAGAAACCCAGTACAAAGCTTAAATACTCGTTACTGGTAAGAACAGCAAATTTGACAATGAATTTGACCTTGCCCTTGGCAATGAACATTAAAGTTTGAAAAGTCTCTCTCTCTCTCTCTCTCTCTCTCTCTCTCTCTCTCTCACCAATCTATTTGTGTCTGCAATATATAGAAACAGGGAAGGTAAAGTTGCTGACATTCATACTTTTTACTTGTTATTTCTATGTTTACACTGCTTTTGCTCGAGCTATTTTCATCGATTCACATGCTTTAGGGTATTTCTTGGTTTCTGCCAATCCCCACTTTCGAAAAGAGATATACAGATATATGTACAGACAAATCGGGTTTTGGACAGTGAGAGAACGAGACAGCGAGAATGTAAATGGTCTGATAGACAGACGTAGGGTTGGCAAGTGATGAAACGCAATAATTGGAGTCTCTTCGAAGAATGGTTAGCCATGCAGACAGTTCACCCATTCATCTGCTCTCTGCGTGCCTACCACAGCAACTTAAAAGCGGATCGTCAATGATATTTGAAAGGCCAGTAACTGTTCGGCCTTTTCCAAATTTCAGGCGTGCGAGACAGCATGTTATCGAAGATCATTATTACATTATTGCGGTTGTTCGGACTCGCTGGCCATCAAAATCCCACCATGTCGCATAACAAATGAAACACAAGGTAATTGCTTTCAAGTCAATTTCTTTTCTCTTGTATTTATGAAATGTTCGATTCCGGTCCTTTGATCAATGCTGCCCGGAAAGGAATGGTTATTCGTTTTATTCATGTGTTCCGTTTTACAGAGATCTGTGTCCAGCTGATTCGCTTCTTCTTCTACTCAGATTTGTTACCATGTAATTGCCCGCCACCTTGCAGGTATGTTAATGTTTTTGAACACGCATGACAAAACAACCAACAGCATAATTATCAACCAGTGGTTACAAATGGGAAATGAAA
>LD350960.1:261506-274059 GCA_001465055.1 Ptychodera flava
ACTAAATGGCGATAGGATAGACATTGCTATCAAGGAAGAAATAAAAATATTTTTAAAGAAATTGAAATATCTTTCGATTAGTGTGATAATCTCAAGAAAAGTACTCCATGAAGACTTTGCCTCGCTCTGACCCTCCGAACAGTGAGTTACTGGCAGTCGTGTATCTTTAAGCAACAAAGCACAACCAGCGATGGTATACCACGAGACTTTGACCAGTGCGCGGCATATATGCTCGGGCGATATCAAGTACATATTTGAAGTGAACTGGTCAAAATAGAGTGGTATACCGTCGCTTGGTGTGATTTATTGCTCTTATATCATAACAGTGTATTGACATTCTGGCATGCAATGTCAAAAGAAGGATTTTTTCTCTTACAGAGAGGTCGCGCTTTTGCAAGCCGTTGTATATTGCCAATACACCACAGTTCTTTTAGCTTCTCGACCAATCGATTGGCTGTATTGAGGCCATCAAATACTAGCATGGTATATTTTATGTTTTTGAATTCTCGATGTTCTCTCTCTCTTTAGATCTAATCTAATCCGCCTCAATGTCTACTTTGAATCGTTGAACATACAATCAACTTCGCAACTTCCTGCTTATAAGGTAATTCAACCAGTCTAATTGTCACTTGATGGCAGTACTTAAAGGGCGGTGGTCGTCGCGCTGTGCATGATCCTTAGCCCCCCCCCCCCCTTCCCGGTTGTAAACAAGGTCGCCAAATTAAGTTACAGGTTGATTACAATAGTTGCGATATTGCCACTTGTTAAAGCGGCGGTCAGTCTGTCCCAAACATTCCCACTTACCAAAGTCAACATGCAATAACAGGTCAGTTAGTCTGAGTTAAATAACTGCTGAATATTTAACAGGAATAACACGCAGTATCGAGATCACATTTGGTCATTTTCATAATTTGGCTCTGCTACTGTTATCGCTCGAGCGTACTTGAGAACATTTACCCCGTACGCATGTTACAGTAATACCTCCACACACTATCAAATGACCGGGCTCTAGTCCACAACATCGTTGGCAAAGACGAGAGCTTTATTTCCGGAGGCCCAACAGGACTCCAGTCGAAAATGACGCAAGCGACAGAAATCTACGTAGCTCTCTGAGCAATGCCCGCTGCAGTAGCTGAGCAAGGAGAATTTGTTCCGTGTTCCGGCTGCGTGAACGTCGGTGTCGAGAGAACCGGGTGTATGGCGCTCCCCGTTCGGCTGTGGAGAATCCGACTCCACTACGAAGTTTGCCCCCGTGGTCTTGTGCAACAGATAATTCCGAGTACAGGTATTAAGTCAAGCAAAGGACCTATCATAGGTCTTGTTGTGGAGTTATTTCATTTTAACTCAGACCAGCAATCAGGAGGTACAACAACGAAGTTTGCGTAGCACCAGCGGTAGGCCTACACTTGGCCTTTCGATATCGATCACTGTAATGACTGTTGTTGTCACAATCTCCCGACATGTCCGTATGCATAGCCATGCGATTTTCCCGCCATATGTCTCGACGACCCGCTCGTTTTGTCTATTTTTCCTGTTATTCGACTATTTCCTGCCATGCATTACTAGAAGAAGTTAGCAATTGTGATCAACAGTGGGTCGTGAGTCAAGTCTGTCGCGGGGCCGGTACGTTGTCGAGCCGGATTCTCTTATATACGTGTACGTCAACGCATCGTAGAGAACTACTGTCTATGGTCAACGCGGTGACCGTTCTCCCTTGTGGAGTGTTCAGTTATTATGGCCGGGGTGGGCCGGCAAAATCCAGGGGGGTCATCTTAAATTTGAAAACTGCAAAAGGGGGGGGGTCATGTACTTTTCAAACAGCTCAGAGGGGGGTCACTTAATTTTCATAAGTATCCGTCCTGTCAAAAAGCAGTAAGTGTTCAGAAATATTCTAGGAGATAAAAATGATTCGCTGCATGATTTCATTCTTTGAAATTATTACTGTAAATCTGAACAAAAGTATAATTATCTGTCATATGAACATCTTGCCTTGGCAATGCTGAGGCTTCTCTTACTGTAAGTTGAGCTCAATGAACAATTCCTATTACTTACATATTAGAGATTTAACAAGTTTTGTCAGGAAAATTATTTAACAGTAATCTGTAGACTACTAGTACCACGAAAAGTGAAATAATACTATTAATATCAATATTGTTGTCAACATCTGAACTTTCAAATATCCTATTTTAATCAAGTACATTTGTATCAATTGTCAAACACCTATAAAAGCACAAATTAATTTAGTTTAGCATTGTAAAAAAAATTATATTCATAGTTATCTCATAGACTCCAATTTATAGTGAATCAACATTTCGGTGAAATTCCAAAATCCAAATTCTTGCACACACATCAACCTTTAACCATCCAAGTCTAACTAAGTACTTTAAAATGAATTATCAAATGTCTATAAATACACAGATTTAGATAGTTTTGTATTGGAAAAAAATATTCATAGTTTCCTCATAGACAAACATGTATAGTGAATCAACATTTCGGTGAAATTCTAAAATCCAATTTCTTGCACCGATCTGAGAATCTTTTTTTTATTCTATCGCCCCCAAGAGGTGTTTGTGTCTGCAGCTTTACTAAAGCAATGTGGGGGGGGGGGGTCTTGAAATTTTTGTCATCTTAAAACGGGGGCATCTATTTTTTGGTGCAATGGGTAAGGGGGTTCACTTATTTTGACTGATGCGCAGGAAGAATTTGCCGTTCTAGCCCCGGCCATGATAACTGGACGCTCCCTTATCGATGCAACAGCATCTCCTGTGTCCTCCTCTTGGTTGCCGATCATTGTGTGTAATTTTTGTGTGAGGCATTCTACTTGTTGCTGGCCGAAATATGACTATTTTACGGATGTTTTATTGCTGTAATGTGCATAGCATTGTGTACAACCAACGTGACATCGCGCGATCAAACCCCATTTGTTCACCGTAACTTCGTGCAGTAATATATACTCAGCCATATAATGCTCCGAGTGTATTGTCTCAATGTTGGTAGCGTTACATGAGTTAATAATAGAAATACACATTGAAGTTCGTTTCTGATCTTAACATTTTACTGTTGCATGATCTTGAGTCTTACAGAAGTTTTTACAAAGTGAGGGACCCCTTCCATCTCACTCCGATTGAAGTTGAGAAGGCTTATGTTTACAAAATATTATGTTTATCAACAAAAAATTCGCGTACGCGCAGCGCAACGACCACCGCCCTTTAAATGCCGATATATTATTCCATTTTATGTTTGTTTTTCCAACGTCCCATCTGAAATTTGAAAGCTATGGCGGGCAAGACAAAATGGGATAGAGGTATTTTAATTTTGCAAGTTTGGGTCAATGGATGAAATGTTTTTGGAAAACCAGCATGTAAAAAGAAATGTAGTATTTTGGTGTCATGTGTATGACATGTCATTTGATACATACAATTAAGATTATAAATCTCTCATGCCGTTATATATTCACATGTATTGCACAATGAATGTGTGTACCGCCAGTCAAGAATCAATGTTTATTCAAGATCAAGGAAGGGTCTGCTCCTAGTACTTTGTTCTCCTTTACTTAGGAACACTGGCTACTCGATACTTTAATTTGATCTTGGCCTTTTGGTTGTGGATATGAACAACAAAATGAATAAAATGGCTGCATAAATACATGCATCCATGCATACGTACTTATATACGACCATACATACATACGACGACCATACATACATACATACATACATACATACATACATACATACATACATACATACATACATACATACATACATACATACATACATACATACATACATACACTCTAATGCCCTTATTTTTTCTGTTTTGATCACACAGTTGGAAGATCTGCTGAGTGATGTTGGCGGTACATTTGGACTTTACATTGGGTTGTCACTTATTACTTTGTTTGAGATAATTCAATTTTTTATCAGCTTGTGTTCAATGCTTTCGAAGTCAATGACAGTATTCTGACGCAATTGTATGGTTAAAATTGCAAAATGTGTGGACCGATCGTGATACTGGTCCCAACAACAATCCAATGCATAGTTGTCGAATGCGAAAAAACATGTAAATGTATTCTTCTCTTCCATACCCAATTTGAACTACATAGCAGTAGCAGATGTGAAAACAAATGAGTATGTACAGATATTGCAGTAAAGCCAGATTAAATCTAGCCAGCATTTGTTATGTGTATCCATTTTAATATCTACTTTTATATTAATACACTGTGAATCTGATGGCGAGTTTTGTATTGAAACTGTATAATGACGGCCTGTGACAATTGTTTGACAGCATGGTGAAATATTCGAATGATGAAGAATCTTTTGTACCAGTATAAGTACGCATATCTTTTGGTAAAGTGTAGTTGTGTGCAAAAATAAACATATTTATTTGTAAATTAGGTACTGATAATTTGACTAATTTTTAGAAAGGAGCAATTTACATACTTCCTAATTTTTATAATAGCGCTTAACATATGTATATCAACAAAATGGAGCGAGATTTGCATATATCGAGTATTGTAAATGTATTCGGAAGAGTCGATATTGTAACAGGAAAGCCCGGAAATTTGGAAATATGTTTTTGTGGTAAAAGGTAACGGGAATTGAAAATTTGTCAGATTAATTAGTTTTTACATCAGTTGAACCGTCTTATAGAAAAGGAGAAAATCATACATGCCAGACGGTAACATGTTCAAGCCAAACGTTAATATACAGATAAAATATATAGTCCACAATTTTTTTATCATTTCTTAAAAAGTTTCGCTCTCAATTTACTTTTCATGTAAAGTGACCTCAATGATATATTGTAATGAGTATTTGATTATTAATAAAGATAGTAGTTTTAACGCTTATGGTAATGTCTACCTACTATTTTATCAATCGCATATTTTAATTTATACTTACATTTTTGAATGCTCTATGTTAATACATCGCCCTCTTTTGTAAATACTCGAATAGGAAAAAGCAGTGGCCCTTCATGTATGTATTTGATCGAATATAAATTACAATATTGTCAATAACTTGGCTTTTTAGAGTTTTGTAATGAATGTTAAACAAGTCTTTGTGCATTTGCCAGCCTTGTGTCTGAATATAAGTTCGAGCATGTTTGTGTTCATTTTATCAGTCCCGTCTCTCTCTCTCTCTCTCTCTCTCTCTCTCTCTCTCTCTCTCTCTCTCTCTCTATATATATATATATATATATATATATATATATATATATATATATATATTATAAAAATTTGAAGCCTTCATTTGGGGTTTGTATAACCAGTATTGACAGTGTACGTACAGCATAGCACTTTAAAAATACAGCACACAAGTGGGACGTTGAAAATAGTTACGGAGCATTTGCTGGGGAGTTCAATGCTAATTAATTTTCCGCAAGACTTGAAAAATCTGAAATAACTCTACAAAACTTAACAAGTATCATATGCAAGATGAAATGTTCTTGTACAGGCGCAACTGAAAGTCGTGTATGTATCCATCGAATCATGTGACACGAGATTTAGTGCTGACATAATGCATACTGAACGTTCAGAGCTATGCACGTTTAAAGATTGCAGCCTTATTGATATTACGGTATCTCATAACTAAATACAAATACTGACACTGCCAGTGCCTTAAACGTGCATCGGATGTTGAGCCCTAAATGTAATGCTTCTGTCTCTTGATTTCGAAACGCAACTCTATTTATGTATGTTGTTACGACAAAATGACATATGCGACAAATAAGTGCAACGATCGGACTAGTCGGCGGGGTGTCAACGAACTATCGAATACAAGGGCGATTAATTGCTTTAATGACTCCTGGCAGTCCGTGCAAGCATGCCTTTGGGTTTATTGCCGGGACACAGATTCGCGCATTCAAACAAGGCCGAATGAATTTACAACATTAAATGTCCCGTACTTTGTAAATTTGGACAGCAGAGGATTATTACTCAGACCTTGAATTGAAATCTGAGGTTAAAGGTATATAGTCACCTGTAATCTAAATATGCCCATATATGGTCAAGGGGGCGTTCTTTGGTATTCGAAATGCCCATGTGAAGGCGCTGTTTTTAAAAAGCGACCACACGCTTAAAATCTGTGATTGGTTAAATTTTCTTTTTCCATGGTAACTGTGGCAAAATTGGAACAGGTGACAGTATACCTTTAACTTTCACTACCACAAACCGTGCATTAAAATCTGAGGTAGTCTGTCATTAACCTGACATTCAGCGTTTGTAATGTTGTGAGTGCAAAATTCTTTCCCTCTTTCCGAGAATGGTCCGCCTTCATTTCCCTGCTCCCGAGGTATAGTTTACAGCTATGAGCTGATTATTTCCCTCTATGACTTGGTTAATAGTCGCTAAAGGACGAAGAATGGAAATAGCTGTATTGTGGTTCACCAAATCGGACGTCTGTTATTCCCTGCTAGGTATTTTTACTATAACCCAAACGGGATTCGAACCCCCACACACTCACGGCAACATCGCCTATCTGCTAGGCCTCACACAAAACCAGTCGGCCACTGCTTCCAACCCAAAAGAGTTGGTCAACGTAACCGACTTAGATGTTACAATTCTGTGCGCGACCGAGCAACACAGTGTGCATGGAGCAGACGCCACACAGACACAGTACACACACATATAGTAATCGGAAAAGCATGAAGCTTTTTACTGAGCTATCAGACAGACTCGGGGACAAGTAAATATCCACCAGCAGAAGTATCCACTCTGATTAAAGAAATATAAATTTTTACTATAACCCAAACGGGATTCGAACCCCCATACACTCACGGCAACATCGCCTAGCTGCTAGGCCTCACACAAAACCAGTCGGCCACCGCTTCCAACCCAATAATAGAAGTATTATCATCGGTGTCCCATACGTCATAAATATGTTGTTTTCGATAAGACTGGATCGGAGATCGATAAATACACATAAATTCAGTAACTGCAAATAATGTAGTAAGAGCTTGAACCTTTTCCAAACGCAAAAACCGACATATTGTTGCAATGCAAACTCAGAAAAGTTAATCTTGTTGTTACAATTTACAACAAGTGTTAATACTGTTAATTCGCCATTACTAAGAAATCAATTCTTGGGTGGAATAGAATAGAGTGGGGATTTTCCGAGCGATTTTGTCTGTGGCTTATCCTCTAGGTGACTTGTTACCGTGCGTTGTGAGTTCGAACCCGATTGTAAACACTGTATTAAATGGTCTCACAACAATGTCCTACATTATAACAGTATACACGACTATATTCGGGTGGTAGAATCGTAATATATGAAGTATGACCGAAGGCAATTATCAATACTTTATTCAAGGGTAACTGTCACGCATGGTAGGTTCATTTTATAGGCCGACTGTTTGTATACATAATTCCATTTTAAAGGATGAACAATTAATGTCGTAGTGATTGATCACAATCTACGTAAGCTGGTATGCAGCGAAGCAATGTGTGATCAATATGCACCCTAAAAGCAGAGTAGGACTATTTATGGAATTCAGGTAACGTATAAAAGTGGCAAGGTTTGTGCGAACATCGTCGTTTACTCCTAAGACAAGTTGTGCCGTCACGGAGAAGCAAAACCGCCACACGACACCGGTTACAAACCGATCAACTAGGCTCCAGGGAAGCAACGCCAACAGAGGAATGAAAGAAGGGTGAGGTTTCCTACGATGTTTCTCACAATTGCACCCAAGGAGCACCTGAGACGTAAAGTGTATCTCCGGTCATCACTGCGAGATTTAAGCGTCATGTCTTTCCATTCTTCTTTGGTCTGTTCGTCAATATCCTCATTCATTTTTTAAGTATTCTAAAAAACAGCACCTAAATGTTTCACCAAATTGTTTAAGTTGGAGTAATAGACCCAATGTATGGGCCATGGATGCTTCAACCCTCATACTTACAAATGCTAAAACAGTTTTGGTTATATCACTCAGAAGCGATTTCTGGCAACGGTTAGCAAAAACAACTTTCACCTGATCAATTTTGTCCGATGTCAGGGACCAGAGATAAAAGCACTATTTTGTAGGAGCATTATGAATCTGCTTAAACGTGCAAGTATTAAAAATTTTATTTTGCAATGGGACTTCGAAAAGGTTTTTTTTGCTACTACGCCCCGGAGGATATGACAAAACGGCAAGTTTCAACTTTTCTTGTAATTTTGGATTGTCAAGTATTATCATTAATTAATAAGCGAATTTCAGTTTTTGACTTGAATTCATTTGATGGCAGCAACTTTTCATACTGTAGAATATGCATCATATTTGCACGGGTGTTAGTAGGTATTTCAACTCACCGTTTTGGAAGAAGAAGAAGAAGAATACTTGTTTTCTGAAAAAAATGCTTATTTTGTCAAATCAGCCATGCCGCAATAAGCCCTTATTTATGTTAGACGCGAGATGCAAGCATAAGAAGGAATCTTAGGTGACAGCTTTAGAAGAAGTATTTACGATTGAGTGACCTAAACAAGGGGAGAATTATCAAACTCTGCAAAACAGCTTATTTGAATGCGGTTCATTGCCGACACAACACCTTCCTAGGAGTGCCATTCTTCATGTATATCTTGTCTATGAGTTATTGGGCTACACAGCATTGTCAAGTATCGGGTCTTGCCAGGTAATATAGTCACACGTGTCGGAATAAGACAACAAAATTTTGCTTAATAACTGTTCAAATCAACTTCAGACTGCTATTTGTATTATTTGAGGGGACCTTAACACGTAACGTCTTTCCTCCAAGTTTGCAAATGAGCAAGGAGGGACTCAAACATCGTCAGCTGCCATTGAAGAGTGGCGCTTATAACGTTGAAAGAGGAAAGGCAAACCAACAATGTCAAACGGATGACAATTCAGAGGAAGATGATTCTGATGTGGACGACAAGCAACAGAGAGTGGACAGCCGAACATGTGGAGACGGACAAGAAAGATCACAGGCTACTTTCAAGAATGTATTGGCGGACTTCGGTAAGGGAACAACGGCGCACGGGATCGTGCACATCACTGAGGCTGAGACGAGTGTCTCGCGTACAGTATGGCTAGCGATGGTCGTTGCTGCAGCGGGCATAATGGTGATCCAGATGACACTGCTGTTGGTTCAGTACTTTGAGTATGGCGTTACTGTCAAGGTAACAGACCTTCCTTTTGCAGAGAGAATTTTCAGATTTGCAAACGCACATTTACTCTGTATAATGGTACGCACAGAATAGCAGTAAGGATGAGAGGATATACAAGGACACGGCAATTTAGCACACATCACCATACAAAATGTCGTTCAGTGGCATGTGCTTTTCTTTGTCTTTACGCGGCAAAATAACCAACAATAATCCTTGTTTTTAAATAAAGCAATTCCTGTCATTGAGCATTAACGATTTATCCCCTTCATTCATATAGAGGAGCACATATTGTTACTTTTTGCAATCCATGGCCAGTTAACTTTTCAAATTAAAAAGCAACTTTATTTTTCTTTGGATGAATTGTATCCAACTCTGAAAACGTAAAGATGGCAATTGGCCTGCAACTATTTTATTTTGTATAGTATCGAAATGTTCGCTTTATGTAAATTAGTGGTTGTAAATCTAAGGAGACATTGATATCTTTAGGGCCGATTCCTCATGACGTCATGTTCCTATCATTGAGATGTAAAACTAAATAATAGCAGTGTTTACATTTTTGACAAGAATATCTTCATTAATATTTAATACCACTGATATCATAACGAGCAAAACTTTAATTTGTATCTAGGCCTGGAACAGATGCCGTATACGGTTCTATATTTAGAAGTAATCATGCAATCGAGATTGACCTATAGGGAGTTTTTTGAGCAATATTGTAATTAGTATTCAGTCGAGCGAATCTTGGCTTATTAGCAAATCGAAATTAAAACCACTGCAATGGAATAAATGTTAACACTTTAATTTAAAAGTAATTTTCAACTTCAACGATAAGAAACCTGCTATTACTCTGGTTACTGGAGCGCGGAGGGATAAATATCACTGAAAATAAACCATTCAGATTAATCGACACAACGAAAAATAATTAGCAACAGCATGGCGAGAATATAAATAAGAAGACATGATAAACACAACAACATCATGAACTTTCATATGTATTAATGAATCGTCTCTCGGCAGTGGAATGTAACAGTCGTGCAAGTTGTCGTTAGGAAAAAAGCAAACGAAATTTTGATAAAGGAAACCAAACGTTTGCTTTTACCTATTAGATCAACACAAAACACATTTTATAAAAAAAACATTGTATTTAAACAGGGGTGCATACGTCAGCAACGATATCTTATTTCTTTTGAGTCTTATTCTCTGGATAACATTGAAAGGGATGGCATATTTTGCAAATTTTAAGAATTAGACTTGTCTATTTACATGAATTGGCCTTAGTAACGGAATACGGACAATCATATCAGTTTCACCGAAAAGGGTAAATAATTTCACACAGCGTGTATTAACATCCAACAAAAAAATTTAACGATTCATTGCATCATAATGCTGCCTTAAATTTACGGTTCCGTGGGCCATAAATATGTTTACAAAAATACGTCCATCCTTTGAGATACTCAACAATATGTTTTTGCTTCTGCGTTATATGATTCTAAAGTCTCCGTTGAAACAAGATCCGGATTTCTAACATTTTGAAACGTATAATTTAGCATAAAATAATAAATACAAACCTTACCGATAGCTTAATGTTATATTATTTAATTGGATTGAACTGCGGTAAAACGTTTCAGGTTTCTTTGGTTTCCGAGAAGATGTTAGAGTTTCCATCCGTGACCGTGTGTAACACCAACAAACTCCGCAAAAGTGCAGTCAGGAACTCGGTCTACAACCAAATGCTTATATTAGAAAACAACTTTGTTCCAGCATACTACGGTGAGGTTGAGAGCTAACAGTGTAACTTGCGCGACTTATTATATGAAAGATATTGATGCCCCAGAAGCTATTGCCTTGAAGGTTTGCCACATACCTGTGATCAACATGTACTGCCAAAACATCTTCAATATTTACCTCCTTTGGGCAATGTTTTGTTCAGCATATAACCCTATAAATTATGTTCACTATTTTGGGTTTTTTTCGTTGTATGTATTTATATACCCCATTTTCCTCGTTAGATGAGCTTCCGTCGGATGTTATGACATGGCATCATCAATTGAGCTAATTAATACCCTACTCCATGGTGTGATGTCTTAACACTTGATAGATAAGATGTTTGGCAAAAGCGTACGTTAGTTGGATCTGTTCGAGAAATGCTGATGGTTTAGTTATTTTTTTACATTTCAGTAATTGTTTCAGGTTTTAGAGAGCGTCAAATATAAATGAAACCGTCGTCAATCTATTTTGGACTAAATTTGAAGAATTTCAAATGATCTTAAAGCGGTCCTTGGCGAGGTATCATCAATGCCACCCTCACTTTATTCCGTAAAAATAGGGTTTTTTTCGCTTGTGTTTCAGTGCCCTGCATAGAGGGAGATTTTCTCTGCGGGAACAGAATACATTGTATTAAGTCATATCTGCTTTGTGATGGAGTCAACCACTGTGGTGATATGAGTGACGAAGATCATTGCAATTACCGTGAGACAAAATATATTACTGGCCTGCTATCTAGTCTCTTCTTCTGTCTCCTTGTTTTTAAAAATAGCCTATCAATCAATCATTATCTCTGTATGACTCTTTACTTCCTTGTCTGCTGAAGTCTGATTTCAAATCCATCGCCGACAATATTATGCCTAATAGTTTCTCATCTTTTATTCAACTCAACACCATTTCCAGTTTATCTGTCTCTCCGTCCGTCTGTCTTTCAGTCAGTCAGTCAGTCAGTCAGTAAGTCTGCTTATCTTTCTCTTTGCTAGTCTGTCTATTTATATCTTTCTGTCTATCTGCATGTCTGTACCATACTGTATGTGACATGTTTTCTAAAAGGCTTTAAACTTTATAAAATTTAATAAAAATACTTGAGAATTTCAAAAATGGCTCTTCGAATTTGTAAAATTTAGTTTTATTACTTTGACTTTCTTCATTCCCCACAAGCAGTGAAGAGTGTTTACTATTTCAACGTTTAAACTTCGAAATATTTTGAACGTATTCAAGGCGACGTTTTAGAACTGCATAAGTATGTACATCGCAATGACTCACAACATCACTCATCGACACTTACAGAAATCTTGGATGGAAGTATGAATGTATAGCCTTCTAGCCCTGTCATTTTCCCTAGCGTAGAGTGTCCTTACAATTTTTGTCCTTTGATGTTTATATTTCACTGTTTAGTTCGAAGTTCTTGGGAGGGACTCGACTTGTTGCCTGGAAGCTATTATCCAAGCATTTTTCCGCATTCGTCTTTCATTGAAAATCCTTATGGAAGCAATATGCTATGACCATTATACGTTGGAAATAAAACTTTGTTGCGAAATCGTTTCTTGTTTGCAAAGCAGCAAAGGAAATTTCACGGGTGGGTTACTGCAAACGGAGCATGGTAAAGTTCACCTTTTAAAAAATATAATTAGGCTTTTGCTCGTGGCAGAGAAGTATAGAGCCTCCGAATTCAAAGTTTTGTAAAA
>LD350960.1:275400-286489 GCA_001465055.1 Ptychodera flava
ATATATATATATATATATATATATATATATATATCAGTTTCCATTATCTATAGAGTAATATATTTTGCTCATTCCTACAAATAACAGAAAGGAGGCTTCTCGGGGCGATTGTTAGAGTCGGTTACCACCGAGACGACTTTGTAAAAAATGTGCAATGCGGAGGCCAGATTGTAGACGCCGACATGCTAGACCCGACCATCGAACGTGATTGTATAATACCCATTCTTGGAAGATATGTTGTCTTGAGAAACAGCCCAAATAGAGACGATTTTCTACAAATATGTGAAGTAAAGGTCTACGCTAAAGGTACGAGTTTTACCATTCCTTTGCTTTTACTGAGTGTCCGTCTGACCGTTTCTATGCAATTTTGCGCATTTCTTCACTTTCCAGTGCCATTACTTTGGATAGAGGCAGCACACAGCAAATATGTGTATATCATGCATACGTTTACAGAGACGTTGTACAATATATGGATGTATAACCGTCCAATTAGCCCACATAATATAATCTACCTTAAAGTTTACTCCTACGTTGTATTGAATGAGCAGAATAACGATTCATGTTGAACTATTCATCTGTCTATGTTCCCACTATGTATAGTCTAATCGTGTCTAAGACTATTGTGTCTTGAATGTAGAGATGTAGGTATTGGAAGCATTTCGAAACACATGCTTACCTGTACATCCAACCAGCACCTTGAAATTATTTGATGAGAATTTCATAACTTCATAATCAATGAATCCAATTTTTCAATAGTCGAGCGTTTGCTGGTGAGAAAGAGATTTTCTCGGTGACCGTAATGGTTTACCTGGTACTTGTTCTAAAGACCCTGGCATCTTAACGTTGTAGACATTTTTTCGTGGAATTAATATATGTACGACAATCTTTGTTATCCCGATAGAGTTTTTGAGGGACGACTTTAAGGACATCATGAAAAGGCGGATGTTTTCAATGTTCGACAGACAGGTGGACAGGTCGCTCTCCGTCAATTCGACTGATATTCTACCAAGCATTCCACTCTACAAGTGCTTCGAAAGTTGTCTTCGCTGGAAGCGGTACTCATGTCGGTCGTTTGATTACAACCGCACCACGCTTACTTGTAGGCTTTTCAAAGAAAGCGCCGGAAACAGCGGAGGAGAAGTAGTGAAGGCGATTGGTACCGACTTCTATCAGAATTTACGAACACGGAGTATGTGGTCTTCCCTTTGCTTCGCTTGTGGATGGAGAAGTTTTCACTTTGTCCTCGTCAATGGTGTAGTTCTTTCAGTATAGAATGCAGTCAAAACTATACTTTTTTGTTGCATTCAACCTGCAATGCGGCAAAAAAGGTGCAAACGAAGACACGAAAAAAGCGAAACAATCAGAATGTTATGGCAAGTCAAATCACGCGATACTAATAAAGCTATCATGATCAGCATTCACTTCGATGCTCTAAATGCATTCAGTCCTTGTGCGCCTGCTTCATACTATATTTCCTATGGAAGTAAAGGGAATAGCATTTGATGAAAAGTAATCTGTTTTGAAGCCTTATTTTAACAGTCTCAAACAACAGATTTCACAAACATCTTTTTGAAACAAGACGTAGACCCTGACACTTTGAAATGGAGTTCCCATCCTGTTACCTGCTGTAGTAATACTGAAACTGTCGTTTCACCTCATTTCGGGTTTGCGTTTCGCACGTACTTGCGTGACTAACTCAATTCTTCGTTTTTTTCACAAGCGTTCATTCCACCTGACAATGAAACAGATTGCCCTACTGACTACGTAAGATGTGCATCCGGGGAATGCGTTCACGTGTATCAGCTATGCGACACTTTGATGGACTGCAGTGACGGTTTTGATGAGTCAAAATGCTTGAACAATTCCAAGAACCGTAAGACCTAACATATGATATTACACATTGTCAATTCTCTCATCAAGCTTCTCACTTTTCCATGTGAAAACTTTGTTTCCTTAATTTAAATAAAGCTGAAAAACACGAAGCTGTAATTTTGAATTTCAAATTAGGTAATTTGTTTCACAGCTCCACATTTTGAAGGATGATCCCTGATTTTTCTTGATTTCATAAGAGATTGATTCATATTTTCATTATGTAAAGTTTGGGCAAATGTTTATTATGTATTTTTTCACTTCAGAGGCGTATTATATCTAATCAGAAAAAAATATTCAAGTTAGATTACGTATTTCATGGTTTTCTACTATTTTTAATCCAAGTCCCTGATACCGTCTTCAAGCCGGGATGGCAAATGCCCTATCAGTCCATAATTGATGACCCGGACATCTACAAGTACTTCAAAGAGAATGTATTCATAAACCCTGGATACCACCGCGTCAAAGGGGAGGACCCACCCGACTGGCTGCGATTCAAAAGTTTCAGCAAGAGTCCCGATTACACGGAACTTGCCGACGTGTTGAAAGTGAATACTAACGAGATAGCTGCTATGGGACATCAAGCCGAGGATTTCATATTGCAGTGTACATACGGGGGAGAAGTTTGCCACCCAAGGTAGAAATATAAACATTCAATTATATACATTCGCAGTGTAATGGAGGTCCATAAGTTCGAAATCTGCTTTCACACTTCATGCTTCATGTAACCTTATTTTCATTCTATTATATTGTTACTTAATGACCTCCACAGTCGTTATCACAATAATGGCTTTATGACAACCTCTGAACTTGGGCACAGAGAGTACGGTTATACGTATACATTGTCGAAAATTGAAATATGGACTCACCAGAGTGCTCGAATGGCAACACGTACCATGAGCGAAGCATACTGCCAACAGTGAACGCCCCTTATTACGCAAGAGGCTACCCAACAATCTCTGAGTGCTCTAACTGCTAAGCAGTGAGCGAAATACACAAAATGTATACAATGTGCCCTCCCGGTTATCACCATAATGGCTTTATGGCAACCTCTGAACTTGGGCACAGAGAGTATATATATATCTGCATAAAGAGTTTGACAGGTTCCAGTAGACAAGGAGACCATTTTAGACGGTGACACGAATGTCTCCTAATTGTACTGAATCTAAATGAAGCTCTAGTTATTTTTATAATACAGAGAATAGAGAGAGTTAAGTCCAAATACACTGTACAAGAGACCAAAATGCAAAGAAAGGGACAAAAAACCTGAAAATGGCATAATCTTCATTGCTTCTGAGGCTAACTTGTATTGTAAAATGAAGCTGACTTTCAAAATGTCAAATGTGAATTTTCAGGTCGGATTTTGTGATAACACAAGATGAAGTGTATGGTAATTGTTTCCATTTCAATGCCGATCCTAACAAAGATACAAGATTCACCAGAGGAACTGGTACTGCACACGGTAAGTTTGAAACCCGTGCTTGAATCCTAAGAATTTGAGTGATAAAGGTCGCCATCTTGCGGTGGAAGGCTACATAGAAAGAAAATATGAAGTATTGATACTGTCTAAATAAGGCGAGAGAAAAAATTATCCGTTCTATGGATCCGACCGACCCTCATTTGGTCCATTCTAAAACATCCCCACAAAATCTTTGCACGCGCAATGCTTACCATTTTGATCACTGCAGGTGGCAAGAGCAGGGCGCCACATAGGCCAACGTCAAGGTTAGAACTGATGTTCAACGTTGCCACTGCCGCATTTCCACTTGTTCTTGTCTGTGGCGGTTATTGAAAATTGATACATTGTTTTTATTCCTCGAAAAATTATAGGACCTGGACCTCATATCAATAAAATGACAACCGATGATGTATTTTAGAAAGAAATCATTTTGAAAAGCTTAAGAAAATTTGATATCAGTGGTGAATTATGCAAACGCCTATACAGTACTGCAAAATCATATTAGCATGTCTATAAATGTATTTGATGAAAGCATTGACAATGTCCAAATGAAATGAATTGGGCGTATACCCATGTATTGTCACGAAGCAAACACCAATTTTTTAGTAACTTTTTCTCGTCAATTCAACAGGTTTATCTCTGGTATTGTTCACTGAACAGTACGAATACCTTGGCATCTATGGACAGGATTCAGCCACTGTCGTATCCATTGTGCCTCGCAATCTGCGACCGTTTCCGGTAGATCATGGATTTTTCGCCATGCCTGGAACAGCTACATCAGTATCACTGACCGAGGTAGGTGTGCATTATACGCAATGGAATAGATATGGATTAATGCAACTGAAACCAGTGAGATGGACAATTTAAGTTCAAATATACAAAGAGGGCCAAAACACTATTGGAACTAATTTTGGATATTTTAATTGGATCGTGAAGCGATGTCGGTTTAGTTTTCACACAGAAACCTGAAAACCGAACCTTAAATGGCAAAAAACAGAAAAGTTCGAAATCTTAGATGAACTTAACACATTTCTTCTAAAAAGACGAGAAATATTATTCATTTGCAGCTTTATAAATATATTTTTTACTATAACCCAAACGGGATTCGAACCCCCACACACTCACGGCAACATCGCCTAGCTGCTAGGCCTCACACAAAACCAGTCGGCCATCGTTTCCAATCCCCCCCCCCCCAAAAAAAAAGCAGCAAAGACAGCACAATGGGAACAAACGTAATGATATTGAGGTAGAGGTCCATCTAGGGTTGTGTTGTCCATTGATTTGAAAGGGGAAACAGTTATTTTCTTGAAGCTTTCATAAAAGACTTGGCTCTGGTAGCCATTTAACAAAATGTATTCAAAAGGTTGTACCACCAGCTTCTTTTGAAGATGAAATGTCGCGATCAATTTTGTTCTTCATATACGATCCTGCCATAAAGGCTGACTCAGCTGGGGATTTTAGTACTTTGATCAAACTTCTTTTTATATCTTTACTGCATGGTCGGTAAGCTACCTGGCAACGAATATTTTACAAATCCCCATTGAAAGGATATTGTAGTACTTTAGTTTTAATCAGGCCCCTTCTTCTCTGAGGGCAGAAAGTAGCCATTAGGTAATGAGAGGTGCATAAATCATTATGTTTTTGAGAATGTGTCACAACAAATTAGATCAGCACGTTTTAGCTACTCATTATCACCTACAACACATGCATTTATAAAGAAAATGACAATATTTTCACTCTTGCGTAGTCTTCCATTTAATGCAGGAATCCATATCATGCGACGTGATTGGTTGTGAGGAGCTTTATCGCTTGATGTTGTAAGCATTGTATTCGAAGATTGTTATTAAGGATCACGGAACACTATGACTGTTAATTTTGTAACCAATATATACAAAGAAGCGTCATGAACGAAATCGTCGTTGTGGCTCGTCAACAATAATAGTTATTGTACCTGATTTCAGAGTAAAATACATCGGCAGAATCAACCCTACGGGAATTGTACGGATGAAAACAGCAATTTACATTTTACTGACAATATGAAGAAGGACTCAAGTGATAAAATGTACTCGATAGTGGTAAGATTTCTGCAATATTTTACCATATATGTATATATATATATATATATATATATATATATATATATATCATCAGTCAGATAAAGTGAAAGTATTCTTAGCACCACACTATTTTTATATACTTGGGACGTACCGTTCTATTTGTAGGTGTTGTTAAAATTTGAGAAATGATATTTGTTATTATGACGACATTTTGCAGAGCGTTTGTTTTACAGTATAGATTTCTCAGCACTGATAATGTGCAGCTTTTCCGATATACAAAGATTGCATCGCTTGCTTATGTTAGAGTAGCTCGATGCTTTGTCAATAATTGACCATGAAATGTCAAAGACTTAAGTTCCATACAAATTTGTATGGAATTTAAAAAGTTTTCCCACTTTTCCCACAGTCTTGCGAGAAGGCGTGTTTCCGCAAGGTGTTACTTGATTACTGCGGCTGTACCGATTCGGTCCATATCAACGCTCCATCGTGTCGCATTTTAAATGACACTCAAGGTGAGTAAGCATGAATTCCATCCAAATTACTACTTTTGAACACATTATTCTTTGAAAATGACTGTGAAATCTCCAATACCTCTTATATTCAATGTAGTTTCCATCGCTTTGAGTTGGCTTTTTAGAGTTGTTAACTGTTCAATCTGCTGATCCTAATTTCATGTTAAAATGTCTTCGATTTGCCGGCACTGCCTTCATTTGTGTACAGTCAAATGTTATTGTTAAATCCAATTGTCAACAGAAAAACCGTACGTTGTAAACAGTGCGTTTCGTTGCAAAGCTAATGCCTCGTGCATTTTCTCGGGAGAAGAGTAAAGAGAATCTGATGTAAATGTTTTCCAGAACAAGAATAGTGCAAATATTATCAAACTTACAGATATTATCCTATTCACTGTTCTATCAATATGTTCTTTTCTCAGTGGTCTGTGTACAGCTGATGCTGTTTTTTTTCCAGTCTAATTTGCTGCCTTGTGATTGCCCGCCACCTTGCAGGTACTGTTTTACTTCTGTACACGACCACGATAATGCCAATTTATGCGAATATTAACACAGGAAAAACTGTAATCAACTAAGTTGCCACATTGCTGTCGACTGAAGGTGTCTTCGTAATATGGACGCAATGATGTTGATAATAATTGAATACACAACCAACTGCCACTTAACAATGAAGTCTTGCTTTATTCTGAAAATAAATAACGAACCTACATACAGTTGGTATACGATTTATTCTATTTCGTGGCTTATTTCATTTGTTTATTTTTTTATTCTCTAACACAGAGAAACGAAGTACCAGATGACAATATCAGAGTCAAAATGGCCCTCTGATGCATACTTGGTAAGACAAGTGTAACAATAGAACTATTCATGATAGACAGGTTGATAGATAGAGACAGACAGACAGACAGACAGACAGACAGATGGATAGATAGATAGATAGATAGATAGATAGATAGATAGATAGATAGATAGATAGATAGATAGTTAGTTAGATTGATAGATAGATTGATAGATTGATAGATGACCCTGTACAATATTACTCGGCTCTGTCCATATTATATCTAGTAGGAAGTCAATGATGATTGCAAATTTATTCATATGAGTCTACCAAATTGCATTGAACAAGAGCTGGTGAATATTTTGGTATGGATTATTGTCGGTTTGAAGGTTGTGACATATGGTTGTTCGTGTCACTCAAGATAGAGAAGGCTTTCTATTTTGTGTGAGAAGGTCTAGAGGTGCAGGTGTATACGAAAATTTCGATAGAGGTTGAGGATTCCGTCTTTCAATTCAGTATTCTTTTACTGGGTGCTTTCTTTGCTCATAGGACAACCTTCTGAAGTTGGTGAAAGTAAAGAATCAGAAGACACGGAATCTGAATGACTTGGAATCCGCAAGGTAGGAATGTGAATGTTTAACCATTTTGTTGATTTGCCTTATTCCTTTTATTGATCAATACCAAAAGAAGCTTACAAAGCAGGATGATATAATAACTAGACAAGACACAGCAAGAAAGGGTATGGCGAAACCTACATTGTTTTCAGTTAATCCTCTTACACCACGGTGTTTGCCCTCCCTTCTACCTTAACGTTGACAACTTACAGCGCGACATCAGCTTTTAACTGAATGTAGTGTTTATTTGTTCGTTCGTTTGTTTGTTTGTTTGTTTGCTTTATTTTGCAAATATCGATGAAAACAATTGAACATCCGTTTGACTTTGCCCTTCACATCGCAAAAGATGTTCCAGTATTAAACAACAAAAAGAGTATTGTTGACAATTTAGCATCAAGGGTTAGTAATTTAGAGGAAATGCTCTTTTACAGATAGTTCAAAATAGTTCAAAAAATCTCTATTTTACAGACTTTTTCCAGATTAGCTTTTTTTCGAACGGAATTGAGGTGAAAGGTCAAACTGTTATTAACTAATTTCGCTAAATACTGGAGAAAGACCAACAACCCCAAAAAGTGGATAAACATGTAAAATGCATTTTATACCATAATCACAGCCATTCAAAGTGAATTTAGAAATTCGATTATCATTCCCAATTATAATTAATTTTAAAGTATCCCATAAATAGCTTGAATGGTATTCACAGACTACTGCGTCCCACAATGCGTCATATTCGATGTACTGCTAAATACCGAGAAAATTGACAGGATAAAAATACATGTCTGATTTGATTTAGAATTGCTATTGATATGTTTTACCTTCTTGCAGGTCTAATTTGGTCCGCCTTAAGGTTTACTTTGAATCTCTGAATTACGAGTCTACGTCAGAGCATCCTGCTTACACGGTGAGGATCCTTGTCTGTTTCGATGACGTTACAGTATCATCATTAGGTGAATTCAGAAGTGTGTGTCTTCGATTAAAAGTTAACTTTGATTTCGTCAGCTTATTATTAACCTTTTAGTTGACTTTGCCTTTCATTTTTGTATGTCCCTTGAACTTACTTGTCCGCAATGTCGAACACTGACATTACAAGGTCAGACACGCTCCCTCTGTGTCTGCTTTTGCACAGCCAGATATCAACAGTTATTTGAATAATCTAAACGTCAACATATGCCGTATAAAGGCCTTTTGCCAGCTTTTTACACAAAGGGATAAGTATTTTTGAACTTCCATAATAGACAATATTTAACAATGCATTATAAGGAAAATTATTGTGAAACATGCCAAACTATGCTAGCTTAGGTTTACGTATCTGCAACACTACAAAACTTGAGGTTTCACATCAACGTCATGGTGAAGTGACACCTCATCGTCCAATATATTATAGATATGTGACATCATAACCCTAACATCACTGCATTATCCCTTTAAATCACACAGTGGGAAGATCTTCTGAGCGATGTTGGTGGTACACTTGGACTTTACATTGGACTGTCAGTTATCACCGTCTGTGAAATTTGCAGATTCGTCATCGACATATGCTTATTGTGTTCAAGACGAAAGGATAAGCTGCCATTAAAAGCGGTTGCTGTCTGATAATCCCCGAGAAATCATTTTCATCACTTTGTTCATGAAAACAGTCGTCCTTAGGTGCAAAAACATTGTTGTCAACTGCACGGACAAGTGATTTTTTAATTTCATTTGAACGATGGTCAAGAGTATTCCAAATAGATTTGCATCATACAGAATGTGTGTAGTACTAATAAAGTAGGCGACATCACAACTTGATCAAAGGTTAAACTGATCCAGAAATTAAAGCCACAAACGATTCGATTGATCATGAGTGTAGTCAGGTGTTATTTGTGTTGTCTGCTGTTTAAATAGAAATATTCATTATCACTATTTAGTTGTTGCTGTTGTTATTGCAACTTTTGTTGTTTATGTCCTTTATGTTTGTCAATTGTTTAATGGATGTTATTCGCCAGTACTTGAGGAAGGACGCTAAGCGTATGGTCTTGTTTCTGTGGTACAATGATGTTCCTGCACTGTCGTAGTCTTGGTTCCTGTAAACAATCTGCTGTCATACTAACACTACACGTGGAGGTACTGAGTGTGTGTAGGATACTAAGGATATGATGGCGTGGAGAACTCATGGTTGCTGGGTGGATACAGTTATCAGGAAGTATAATTGTCTCCTTGTTCAATCACTCTCAACGACAATAATGTCGTCACAATGACAAGCTTGTCAACAAAAATGTAATAAGATGTTTCACTAAGAACAAAACAATTAGACCTTAAACGCTACTAATGACTTTCTTTATCTAAATAGATAGAAACCATAAAATATTGATGTATTAATGGATTTCGATATCTGGTGGAACGTAGTCACAAAATATAGATAATTAGTACATCATTTAATTCTCAGCAATATTTAGGAGATTCATTATTCAATATTGGGCATAATTGGCCTTGACCTAAGTGACACTTTTACTCTCATTACATTTAACAGCTTTTACAATTATCACCAATTGATGTACAGAGCTATCAATTTAGAGTCTTTTGACTTTTAGCATTGTCCTACAGAGTGATACATGGACAGTGAAAAAGCAAACTTTACGCATTGTAACCATGGCAGAAAAAATTATGGGTAACCGTCAACACACTTTATGAAGCCTATACCACTCTGTGATGAAACGAAAGGCACTGATTAAACTCCTCGATGTCTTCTTCAACTTGTCAATTTCAAATGTTAACTTGGGGTAATATATGTCCCTTGCGTAAAGGTCACTATAGAAGTAATTCATTCCTTCAGCTGTGTCACTTTTTTACTATTTACAAAATATGGTGTTGTTGACAGTTGTTTTACGTTTTGATGTAGATTCGATGAGCCTAAAGGTAAAGTTTTGTTCTTTATAGATAGACATTAAGTATTTGTGTGAAATTGAACTAAAGCAATATTTGCAAATACCGTCTGTAAGTTTCTCACCAGCAGTATTTATACGTGTTTTGATGATAATGCAAACTGCGTCTGCCTAAAAACTACATGGTAAGCTAAAATAATGACAATCAGCTCAGCTTGGACGAAGGAAGAATGAGAAATATTTTTGAGTTTCAATTTAAGTTGTAGGTTTATAGTTATTGTTGTACATCCATCATAGAAGTTTACAAATATGATTATAAAGTTAACGTAGTATACACCTCGAGAAAGAAAAACTTTAACACTGCTCAAACTTTCTCTAAGAAATTTTGACTATTCTATCTCTTTAAAATTAAGAATGAAAATCGGGGATCACTATGCAAAATTTGGTATAATGGAAATACATTTTCTTAACTTCCCGGTTTTTTAAATTCTAAATAGCCGCCAGCCCTGTGTTAATTAACACTTTTGACGAAAACTAAATTTTCGACTTCGCAAAAATAAGACGGCAAAATCTTTCTCTGGTCCAAAGGGGAACGAATATCTGTCCCCGAGGCGCACTTTACGTAAAACGTAGTTGTAGCACCAGTAGACGTCGTTGATATTGTCACATAGCTAATTTGTCTTTTGTATTTGACATTATCGCTTGCATTAATGTATCACAGTAGTGTTTTGTTTATTGAAATAAACAATTTTCACTCTAGTTTGAAGGTGAGGTCTTACTTTTGGATACATACACATGATCATGCTTTCGTTCGGCTACTTGAAATCAACACTCTCACTCTCTCTCTCTCTCTCTCTCTCTCTCTCTCTCTCTCTCTCTCTCTCTCTCTTCATTCTTTTTTATTTTTCTTTCCTCTTATCTACCATGGCGAATTGATTAGATGTG
>LD350962.1:22000-44949 GCA_001465055.1 Ptychodera flava
GTATAAATACGTCCAGATTATCAGCACACTTAGAGGAAGTTCACTTGAAAACTCGGTCAGGCAGCTGTGTGGCGGCGAATGAGATCGCTGGCGAAGCAAACACATTTACTAATGTATCACTGTCACTAGGCAGTCATGGTTCAATAGCAGGTATTGTCATCTGACCCGGCAATAAAACGAAGGCAGCTTGTAAAACCCATCTCAAGTGTTACTCTGTTTGTTGGTGGTTGCGTGTACACACCAGCGACAACTCAACGTCAAAAACATTGGTCGGGAGCTTCAAAATTTCTCTACTGTCAACAGGATTCGGCTTTTCGTGCTGAGGCTCCAATTCCAGCGGTGCGAGAAAGTAGAGCGATCTTGTAATACAGTACCTTCGACAGCTGCTTACACACCGATGTCAGCACATCCGTGAGGTAAGAAAAACCAACTGTTCACGTCGACGTAACGTAATTATATGGAAATGAATTTTCATCTCGCCATTTTTTTGCAAGGGATAACAAAAATCGAAATTTATTTTCAACAAATAATGTATCCAAATCTATCCCAGTTGCTATAGACTCCCTCCGATAAACAATCATGTAAAGTCATGCGTGACGAAACAGCTCGCCAAGGTAGCATGTGTAAAATGCACAGGAATAAAATACCTATTCAATCTTTCTTATTCTAACACTGCAAGCATGTATTTAATTCTCAAACACAACAACAAAAGCTCACCATTATTCGCAAGCTTCTATATCCTTTTGCGTCTGACGAGTGAACTGATTTTAATAGATTTAATTATCTCGTGCATGTGATTATGAATATTTTTCAGCGCTATTTAAATCAGATATTCAGAATGCTGAGCTTACATCATATGAAAACGTGGTTTGAATGCTAAAAGACTCTCTCATAGAAAGCTAGAGACTATGTTTCATGGTACAGTATTTCTACAGGTGTTTACTCGGCAGGCCTCAACTCCCGACAGAATTTTTATTCACTCGACCTTCTTATACAGCATTGTACTGCTACGCGTAACTGTTTAGTTAGGAGCCCGTGTACATACGGGTAACAAAGCCTTCCGAAAGTTTACGATGTAAGAAGTTATTGTTATTCAGGCCATACAAGAGAAGATCGTAATTGGTTCATAACGGTTAAATACGTCACAACAAGATGTTGAAGTGGCATTGAATTACAAGTAACGGCCCCGATTACAATCTTTTGTAGACCGGTACATGTTTGTTTTGAGTTTGGCGCAGTTACTGACGGCAGTGTTAATAGTATATATTCGCGTGATAAACGGGAGTAAGATCACGGGGGTTGAAGCTAGTCTCTCTTCTTGCTCTGTAGTAGTTCATCGTAAATCGTTGCACAGCAAAGACTTCCTCTGGTTTAGCCTATATCCACATAAATGTTAAAACGTTCAGTTGTAATATAATATTGGTCACAAAATATTGTTTCATGTTCTGTATAGTTAGGGACTGGTCAGTTTCTTCGGCCGAAAGAAACTGATTCATGAGGAGTCACCCTTTTTTGACTTTGGTGATAGGGATCACCATGTTTTTGAAATGCTCAAAGAGGAGGAGGTCGAGTAAGTGTTTTTTAATTTCGACACGGGCTCATACCTGCCTAAAATGTATCGTGCCAGCCAAAATTTCATCATTCAGTTGTATTTTTGACGCGCCTTTCGGGCGCGTAACTTTGATAATCAGACATATTTTGGTGTGCCCTTTGCATGGCTTTATTATATCAGACATATAATCAGAGATATCTGTATGTTTCAACTTTTTCGGCGAGCCCTTCGGGCGCATTACTTTAAAATATCATAAATATTTTTCAGCATGCCCTTCAGCTGCATAACTTTCATATATCAGATATATATATATCAGAGATATCTGGATGTTTAATATTTTTCGGCACGACCTTTGGGCGCGGTACTTTAATATATCAGAGATATGTATGTCAGAAATATCTTGATGTCTGCAAATTGAAAGTCTGTTTTGCAAAGTGTACTTATCATTACGAAATCTGTTCATATGAAAAGCATGACAAGCTAGTTCCTGATACTTTTATGTTTTCTCTATGAGAATTCAGTATAAGAAAGCAACATGCACTAATATTTCACAATATATATCGGATACAGTGACATACTTTAGAAAGAGAAAAATGACAAGATATTTTTCTTTCTCATTGATGCAATTATTCTCCTTTGTGTCACAGGTAATTTATGTAAAAGGGTGCTTTTTTCACGACTTAAATAATAGTTAACAAAAGGCAGTTTTTGTCATTATTTGCTGTGCTTTCATGGTTTCAATGTTAAAAGAAAAGATACTCTCAGACACTGGACGTGGTACATCAGAAAAATAGCTCTCTATGGCTTCTCAGGAGATGTAATTGGATGACTGACTGGCAATTCTAAACACCCATCAAAGATTTTGATTTACTGCTTTTCTCTCTTAAAGTTTGATATTAATGATTGACACCAATTAATGTATAACAGTTCTGGACATCTGGCTATGCATAGAAAGTGTTGAATGTATTATACTCTGAATTAATGAATTTACAATCCACCTTTTGTTTTACCTATGTCGCGCGCAGGGGAGGGGTCTCCCTGTTTTCGAAAGTTGGAATAAGCGGGGTCAGCCACTTTTCGGCCCGCAGCAAAAAACAATCAACCCCCATCCCGCCGAAGAAACTGACCAGTCCCTTACCTCTATCTTTCTGCTTTCGACAGTCTATTTGACTCACTCTGTTGCTCTCTGTCTCTATCTGTCTCTCTGTCTCTTTATCTCTCTCTGTCTCTGTCTCTGTCTATCTGTCTCTCTGTCTCTGTCTCTGTCTCTGTCTCTGTCTCTCTCTGTCTCTGTCTCTCTGTCTCTCTCTCTCTCTCTCTCTCTCTCTCTCTCTCTCTCTCTCTCTCTCTCTCTCTCTCTCTCTCTCTCTCTCTCTCTCTCTCTCTCTCTCTTAGTAGAAAAGAAAAGAACGTGCTAGATACTGGTGCTGTCACAGCGACAGTTGAGTAGGAAAGGCTTTGGTAATGCTGGACGATTCATTGTGGTGGCTTCAGTATGCCTAAGAAAACGTCAAGAACAAACAAGAAAATGGAAAACGGAAGAAATGGACGAAAAAATGGGGCGAACACTAAAAAGGTGAAGGCTCCTCATTTCACATCAATGGTGGAGAAATTAGAGTGTGCCATAGATATGTTATTGAAATTAAATGAAACCCTTTTTGGTAAGTTGAGCAACCCACAGTGGTATTTGACCGAGTTGAACAAAGAGCTGAACAATGCTGATGAGTCAGCGCCTATAATCAACCACTACGAGCTTGAACAGTACCTTGGTGATATCGATGAGAGCGAACAACCGTTTATCCTTGAACACTTCTGTGAGAGACTGAACGCGTGCAAACAAGTGAACATCGGCGAGGCCGCCTCTGAGCTTCAAGAATCTCTGAGCAATGCCAGTAAAGACATCCATGAAATAAGGCTTAGTTTCACAAAGGAGGGCTCGAACATGGAAAAAAGAAATTCGGCGAAAAAAAAATATGATGGGTGCGTCAGAAAAGCGCGGATGCTCCTGGACAGTTTCGACAACGGAGCACAACCTACAGAGGTGCCAAAGGTGTCTATGAACGCCTTGGAGGGACCACGTGGATCAGTGCGGTATATCGATATTGCCTCCAAAGCAAACTTGGAGAACTATCCCGTTGTGTGGATCTACATAGAAATCATTCGGATCCACGGAGAAGCTTTTCAACATATCGTGGATCATTGGTTCCAACCTCATATAATTGAACATGTGGACTCGACGATATCAAGCCGTGAGGATTTCACCAAAAGATTGAGTGGTATTCTGTCATTTCAGATCAAGGAAACAAGTCCATCTGGTAAGGAACCGTTAGTGGAGAGGTCGAATTCATTTCGGATGTTTTATTAAGCGTACAGACAAAAATGTTTACGAGTGTCAGAGCAAATACCTCTCTTAAATCAATAATTGTTGTCACGTGCTAAATAGATCGAATGCACCATTAAATCATATCAAATATACGGACAACGAGCGTTTACTATGTTTTAAAGCTCAGCTATTTGCTAAAAAATTGTCCGGCGAGCATATTTCATGTTTAAACCTCGCATATAGACTGAATAGACAAAGACAAGACTTTTTACTGTGACGTAAATACTCTCTTTCTCTGTATAATACTCTGTATCTCTAAATTTGAAATTTGTGAGTAAACAGCCACTCTACCTCACTGCTATCACTGGCATACACGGCATTGAGGTCATTGCTTATCACTCTTCATACAATACATTACTTCCTTCAATGCTTCGTTATTAAAAAAGAAATTTATGTCCAATCAAAATACCAAATAATACCAAGAAACGACTAGAATGTAACTATTTTACACACTGAGAACATGATAGGCATTTCCAACATAGAAAGGCCTATAATTAGCGTATACGTTCGCAATTCGTCGCGTGTTTCTAAGTAAATGCAAATCAAACACACACTCAAAGATTCTGAAGTGTTTTATGTGCATATACTATAGATGATGGAAAAAGTAAGTGACAAAATTTGCTCGCTACTTTACCACAAAATGTTCAATCCTGGTGCAATCAGCGGACAGCTAGCTTTTCTTACCGTGCTACTGCAACTTGTACCGAAAAACACGCACAAAGAAACATATAATCAACCCACGCTCACCCATATATATATAGATAGAGAGAGAGAGAGAGAGAGAGAGAGAGAGAGAGAGAGAGAGAGAGAGAGAGAGATAGATAGATAGATAGATAGATAGATAGATAGATAGATAGATAGATAACACAAATTACATCAAGTACAAAGTAATGAAACCTGTTACTTAATTTTCATGCATCCTGCAATCTTCATACTGAAGATTGAAGGATGCATGAAAATTAAGTAACAGGTTTCATTACTTTGTACTTGATGTAATTTGTGTTATTATCTATAACGCTCTGCTTAGCATCGAGCACTGTAATTTCCTACGACTATATCTGTATACTTATATATATATATATATATATATATATATATATATATATATATATATATATGAAGTATTAGGGGGAATAAAGTCTTTAATGGAAAAATTAGAAGAGTATAATAAATTGTGTGTTGCTAACTGAAGAAATCATTTCATATATGTGCAGACAGACAGACAGACACATAGAGACAGAGATAGTTCGTGTAGAATGGTATGCCTTCATTTTCATTGTTATTTACGCTCCGTACAAATTGCATTTAACAGCAGTCAAGGTATCTAAATCCACCAGTAATTCCCTGACCATCACTTGGATAGCTGGACATGCAGACGATCTGGAGCAGCTCTTTGACGTACGGTGCGTCAACACGGCAACGAATGTGGCAACGTACTTCAAAGATCGAACAGAGTGTGTACTAGTCATTCGGCATTTGGTTCCCGAAACAACTTACAGGATGGTTATCTTCGGAAAGACAAGGCTGCGCACAGTTGAAAGTGTTCCATTGGATGCGAAAACTAATAAAGAGAGTATGTACAACACTATGTGTTTTTACTAAACATTTATTGATGGTGTGTTATGATAAAAAGAATATACATACGTTTTCCTCTAAAGCTTTCTGCACACAGAGATCCTATGACTTATCTCTTTATAAATAAAAAAATTGAGCGTTTGCCGCCAGGATATATATTATCAATAAACTGCATGGTCCATGGATGTGTTTTTCCTCTGTGATTAGAGTAACGTATACACATTTCAACGACATGCAACTGGCACAATGAAACTTGTATAATGTACAAAATACTCCTGTGCGGTTAATCGGGTATTTTTTGATGATGTTTGCATTTGTCTGTTTCTTCAAAAGGAGTGAAAATCAAGCTGATAACACACGAGTCTATCACGATCTACTGGTATTCTATTGGCTACAAGAACGAACAAGTCAGCGTTTGCTACTTCAAGACGTCTGACGACGTGGTTAAAACATGTCGCCTAGCAACTGGTACTAGGGAGTATACACTTGAAGGGTTAAACGAAGAGTGTGAGTACGAAATTACAGTGATTGCGACCGTAAATAATGAGGAGAAGTGGAATGATAATCTACTGGTCAGTACGAGGAGGAAAGGTGAGATGATTTTTTGCCGATCTTTGAAATTACCAAGTTGCAAACCAAAGTGATTCGAACTTTTATTAGAGAGGTTTAGTTACACGTAATTACGTGTACGTCTGACGGCGCGCAGTGGCGTACGCGTATCCGTGCTCACGTGTGATTAGAGAGGTTTAGTTGCGCGTTCCCGATTATTTTAACTGCATATTTTTTTCAGAAACATACGAAATTCGTATAATTTTAAGAAACATGAATTTCGATACGTGAGGACCACTCTTATAGTAGCTTGTTGTACCCCCCGAACTACCTTAAATCAGCCGATTTTATTAATTTTGATACAGTTATTTATGTAGTTTAGATGATTCTTTTTGGAGGCATCAGAGAAAACGTGGAATGCGACTACAACATTTCGTTCATGTAAGGAAATTATGGCAAGTACTCCTTGTACAGTTGCAAACTCTACGAAATATTCTGATATCAAAGATGTTTGCTAATTTACAATGATAACTTTTGAGTTTGCTTGTCTAAATTCGTGGAAATCGTTGAGAAAATATCAAAAATACTACACGCAATAATGACTACGTGTAGAAGTGTTGTTTGACGTTCGGAACGTCTGTGCTACACGTACGCGACGTCTGGTTATCAGGTGACAAAGACCCTACGCGTACTGATCGAACGTAATTACGTGTAACTAAACCTCTCTAATGTCAGCTCAGAGCGTACGGACATACGCGAGCGCGTTCATGTATGGCCGTGGTTTGAGGGACTGTGGGGCTTAAATACTCGAAATTATCATGTGTCGCAACGCATTTCTTTTCATATTCGACCAAAAATGGTGACTTTGGTATTTTACAACTTAAAGAGGCACTCCCACTTGGTAACATTTTTAAAACACATTTTTTAATGCCAACGGTCGATATTTGACGTGGCGACTCCGCGCGGATCAAGTTTGCAATTTTTGAGTGAATTTAGGGTTGCAAAAAGTGTGACATGGTATTGTAACACCAACGGTCAATATTTGAATTTGTAACTATGTGTGGATTGGTGGCGCATGAGTGTTTTAGGAGAAAAGCGTCAACAGAAAGCCAGGTGAATTTTTTGGTTCTGAAGATCGAACCTTTCGTTTCTGAAACCTTTGTAATTTGAGCTGAGGATTAGGGGTCACGTCCAAATGCCAAGTATAGAAACAGCATTTTGCGAAGTGCAATCCTTTAAAGCCAGCATCATGTGAACTCCTAACAACCTTAATGGATCAGTGAAACGGCCTGTAAAAGGTGACAATAAACATTTTACAATGTCTCTCTGTTTCAATTTCAATGTTACATCTATTCTGAAGCGCTAATTATTTACCGCTCTCTTCATTCATAGATGACTCTACTTGTATAAAATACATGAAAAATGTCAATTAAAAATAGACTGTAATGATTAGCTCGTAAATCAGTAAAATTAAAATCATATTGAAGACGTTCAAAAGATCAAAATCGTAAAACCAATACCCGGGCAACAAAATGCTTTTATAATAAACGTGGAAAGTCTACGTCAAACTGAAAAGATTCAACTTGTTGAAAAATAACAACATCTCAGTCTCAAATATTGGAAAACAGTTTCATTGAATAGCGAAAGTGTGCGCAAAATACTTTAAAGTTTAATTTGACAGTGAAATGAAAGCCATCCTCTGCACATATGTAAAGGAAATACACTATACAACGATTATTGTCCATGAAGTAGTCCAAATAAAAACGGAAATTTATTTTGTTGAAAAGGGGTTAACTTAAAAATGGCATTTATTGTTCCATTCTTGCTACACGATTTTTCCCGCTTGGCTGTCATACATGGCCGACCTCAAACGCACGAACTTTAGCTGTTTTTACATTTTATTTCTGTTTCTCTTCAGTCTTACAAAGTGCTACGTTTTGTCTTATCAAAAAATTTCTTCCTCTCCACTCACGCAAGCTATTCTATTACTGTTTCATCTAACCACACATCAATTACTGTTCCAATATTTGAAGCTTTACTTCCAATAGCAATACCTATGTATTGGAGCGTCTGCAGAGACGTGCAATGAGACTTATTCTTGACACTGTTCCGCCTTCTTCCACTTATCAGATGTATACTCAGCTTCATTATCTGTCGATTAACTTGAAACTCTGTTTCAACCGTATGGCCAAAATTTACAGAGCAACTCAGAATCTAATCCCTGACTATATAACCGGTATGTTCAATAATTATATCCCTTCCAGATCTCTTCGTTCTTCCAATCAGAACCTCCTTAAAGTTCCCAAAGCACGTACACTTCTTTATCAATACACCTTGTCTGTTGCGGGTGTACATGAATATAACAATCTCCCCAAATCAATCAGGGACTCCGAGTCACTGACTAGTTTTAAGAAATCTTGTAACATCTTTCTGTATTCTATTTACTTGTCTGATGCCTCAAGTCGTAGGTTTTTTTATATTTGTACTTCTGTGTTTTTTTTTTGTGTTTTCAAGTTGGTGCTGTAATATGATTTTCTTTTGTCTATTCGACCTCCATGAAGAGAGGTGTTTCACCGATGGAGTTATCGAGTTTAAGGTAGCGGTAAAGGCTATTTTTGCACCAATTCTTTTCTCAGAGTTAATGTCAAGTTTCAAGTGTTAGAATCAAGATATTTAGTTCAAATTTTCAGGATAACTCCCTTAGTTAATACTTTCTCCAAAGAATATAAATATTGTATATTTGTAGCCATGATTTTGAAATATGACACCAATCAATATTAAAATTTAATTTTTCATATTTTTTACATATTTGAATTTAATAATAATTGGATAGTATTAATATTACCAAATTAGTTATAAATATGTTGACACTATTAATTGTAAGATTTGTACGGCAGGATTTGTAGATAAAATTTGTTTTTATGATTTTACATGGGTTTACATATCAAAAAATTATTTAAAAATTCTTTCAAATTTCAATATGTGATTTTTCAAAAAGTACTTCAAATACAGGAAAATTGTGCCGCACAAATCTTATCTGTAACCTTTTTAATAGGCTGTAAAAATTCCATGTTCATATCTCATTTCAAAGGTTGGATTAAATTGGTATAAAATCATGTACGAAAACTGTTATTCTGTCAAAAATGTTGAAAACAAGCCATATTTGCACCCCTCTTTTGAAGTAAAAGAGCAGTCTTTTTGGTTAATCTCACTTTTGACACCTCTTTGACACTCAAAGAATCTAAAAATGCATTTACAATAGCAGTCACGCATTCTGAATGCAAGCACGGTCTTGTCAAACTTTCCTGAAAAACAGTAAAAAATGACTTTCCCTTTTCAAACATTTTTTTAAAAGCTAGGGGACCTCTACCATTATAGTTAATACACTAAGGACTCCCCAACTTCCTCATATTTGGTCAGTTTTTCAGAAGTTTCAACGGGCTATAACTCTGCAATGCCTATGACCCCAAATGTCTAGTTTTTTTTAATTCCACAGAGAATGTTGACTACTTTTATGTTTTAATAGTTTTATTGAAGTTTATAACTGACGCTCTAGCCTTTACCGAGGGATCAACTTGTGCGTGGACAGAACACGCACTTGTAAAACTGGGTCTAGAGACGACTTAGCTGTCGGTCCAAAGCTGTGGTGTTTTCAGACGGGATTCCCGCCTTTTACTGGTTCATTCTGACTTTTACGTCTTTTAACGCCTCGACAACAGCTATGGGAACTTCCATAGACAAGTGTCCAAATCGCCCGCACGCACCCTTTGCGCAAGTTTGTTCGGCGATATTTCGAAAATTTTCTATCCAAATTACAAATTGCCAACACTCATCGGCAGCTTGGTTACTGACTCACCAAGACCAGAAATCTGCTCAAATTCACCAAAATATCACCTTTTTTGCTTAACCTAGTTTTGCTAGTTTTACCACATCACTAACCGGAGACGTCCATTTTTCTAACGTAAAACTGTTGGTCGAGGCTCAGTGCAGCACGTCACTAGAGTGACGTGATCGGTGACCTCTCAACTTCTTAACACAAACTGAGTGATTCGTCGTGTGATATTTCGGTCGTCTTCTGGACATTGCCAGTCTCACACAACTGAAATCAAACTTTTACTTGGAAAAAAAGTTCAGTCCTAGGATTTATGGTTGTTCAATGGGCGCAAATGCCGGACATAGTCTCAGTTTGTGTTTAACAAACAACAATATTTACCAAAAGGGAAAGTAGAAACGGAACTGAAAAAATCTCAAAGTTTATGAAACCGACATTCCTTCAGTGTTTGTATTTTTAGCAGGTTACTACTGTATCGACGCTCCTAAGTATTCATCCGATTTTTTTAAATCGAACCTCAACATGTGTGGCACCTCCTCAACAAAATAGTGAGCAAATGTTCAAATATTTGTATAGGCATTATTTTCCCGGTCGTAAAAGAAATAAAAAAGCGACATTTACACTGAACGGAAACACTACCTGTGAGTCGTCTCGTAAATGTTGAACAGCCTAATTCAATACAGGCACTTTTACGTAGGAGATGGACTCGGTGTATTTCGCAATGACTCTTAATTATTAACCCTTTGAGCGCCAAAGTCAATTTTTGTCGCCTTTAAAGATATCCTCCGAAAATGTTTTTCAAATTTTTGCCAAAATTTTGATGTAAAACTGTAGCCGATGAAATGCGATGTCCATTTGGTTAAACATTACCAAATAAATTACAGAAAAATTCATGTAAATTGGTAAAATGCTGCACTAATTTTTATTATTTTTTCTTTTGGGGGGAGGAAGGAAATTACAGCACTCAAGAGGTTAAAATGCTCGTTTAGTGATTCGACTGCGGCCGGTTTCATCACCAGCAGAAATGTCTTGCTTTATAAGAAATTGTCAGTTGTTGACAAGATAATTTGTGAAATTATTATTTTCATATTTAGAGTGTAATCAAACCGTTTTTTCAACCGCTTTATGGTTTAAGGTCGGGGATGGCCGCAGACATGCAAGAATTCAAGGTACGATTGCAATTTATCGGTTGTTAATATTACTTTGTGGCAGAATAATTATTTCAAAACTACGAAAACATTTAATATACTGAACTCTGACTATATAAGTTATACAAAGTCTATCCAAAAGTGAATGTGGTTATTTTCAAATATACTTTACACTTGTGTTTTTGTTTGCTGCGTTAACGTCGATTCGAGGTTTGGCATTTGTTTTCAATCAACTTGGAAAGACAAGGATCGCGCGACTGGTGTTAAATGAGGCGTCGTGTCTTGCTTGTGTTCACAACAGATAAATGTGGGTCTCTTTTGAAACCTACATCTCTTCAGTGTTTGTGTTTTTCAGCAGGTCATTATAATTTCTACCGTATCGACACCAGCTCCGTATTCCTTCCGGTTTCTATTGTACCTCCTCATCCATCGTACTTACAGAACAAATAGTGAGCAAACCGTCAAATATTTGCACACTACTACGGGGTATAATTTATCTGCTCATAAAAGATGTAAAAGTAAGAACAAGTACGTAGAACTGTGACACCAACATGTGAGTTGTCAAGTAAATGTCGAATGCCCAAATTTCTTACCGGCACTTTTGTATTACTATGGACTCGGCGTATCTCGGTATGACTCTTCTTTACGTACGTGCATTGAAGATTAAATTGCGGGTAGTTTTAGTATTAACACATTATTTGGCGTTATTGTCTGCACAATCTGATTAAAATCATATGTAGAGTACGGCGACGCCTACTTATGCGTACGCGGTATTCTCTTGCTGTCACCTCTCACTACATCTGACCAGCTCCCATATAAGGTCGCGTTCAAATCGCGCTCTGGCCAGAACAGTAGACCTATCAGGAGGCGCCTTATGCTGGGTTCACAAATAACGATTGGGGAGGGGGTGGAGGAATCGCGATTGAAATCTTATTTTGTTCAGATCCCCCCTCAATACCCTAAAAAATTTTAAATGCCCCCCTGTATATGATCAAAATTTTTCAAGTCCCCAAAACTATCACAAGCACGCATATCTGTAAAGGATGTGCGCGCAGACAAAATAAACAAATTTTGCACCATTCCGCTGTTCAACATTACCTGTTATTAGTACTTTGTAAAGTCATATTTCTAAGGCAAGTTCTTAAATTGATTCATTTTTAAATGCATCAGTGAATTTGTTTGATTTATCGGTCTACGCCAACTTGAGTTAATTCAAATCTGGCCAGGTCAATTGCTCCTGCCGAAGAGCACACAAAATGACGATTATGAGAGCGTATGCAAATTGTGAATTCTGGTTAATTGTCATTTAAAGTTCATTACAGTGACCCACCAAAAATTTGTTTCAAAAGTGCAAGACCTATGTGAATTAGATGCTACTCAAAACTGACAATACTGGAAGGCTAAAATATTCCCTTAAATAAATGTTTTAATCTCTGAAATTTTGGGTGTAATTCGGTTAAAAATAAATAATTCCATTTAGTCAAATACTTTTTCAGTTAGTCTTTACTGTTCAAAGTTTTACTTTTGTATTATTTTCTGATATGAATATGAAAATTTAGAAAATTGAACATGGTGACCCCATCTTTTTTCTTTAATATTATTCTCATATGCCAGAAAGTCTCCTGGTCTTCCATGTGTAGCTCTCTGGCCTAATCTTGTGTACAAGTATGTTTCACTGTCATGAGCGTCATTTGACCCAAACTCTTCTTCATCTACCATGTACATCAGAGTTAGAGCTATCTCTGTCACTGTTCAGGTATGCAGTGACAGTAACACTGCAGTAGCAGGGCAGTATCTGATAGTGACAATACCCATAGGCAGTATCTGTATTAACTTTGATAATTTTGACAATATTTTTGTTCAGTTTATACTACTGAGTTCTTGTTCTACTCCCTACAGCATGTTGAACTGTCCAGTATTCAGCTTTCTATCACAGCCTGTGTATGTGTACCATGCATTTGTATCACTGACAACTAACTGTCACTGATTAAATTATCACCTAAATTAATATATATACAGGCTTTGTCGACAAACTAGTATTGTGTGTTTGATTATGCTGTAGGGAGAAGCAAGAAACTGTAGTTATATATTACATAGGAATATTGCAAAAATCATTAACAGTTGCAGCTTCTGCCCAGTTACTAGGCTTGTTTGGTTTTTTATGACAAATCACACCTTTAGATTTTTTCGAGATAAAAGTCATGAAATGTGACAAAATGGTTCTAGATTTTGTTAAATGATTACTAACATTACGCCAATTGGATGACATAAAAATGGTATTCATTTTCATTGTATTACCTACAAAAACTATACAGGCAGAACAAAATTTTCAAGTCCCCCCCTCATCTACTACCCCCAAAATTTTCGAATCGCCCTGACTTCCTTCAGCCCCCCGGAACCATTTTTTGTGAACCCAGCCTTACAGAGAACAATAGGTATGACTCGCAAGCATGCATATACACGAAGAAGACGCACGGAAATCAAAATTGCATTATAGTGTGCAACCGAGCCATCCACCCAGTTGTAAACATAGAAAATGTACGCAATCATATGTAATTGGCCGACCTCTCACACTGACCGAGTTGGTCGGCGCGGCGCGGGCAAAGCTGAGCTCGCAACTGGCCGACGTCTCTAGTTAGGGGAGAATCATCTGAACCATTTGATTTCTGGGGGAGCGTATAGAGGAAGTGGGTATGGGAGCAATTATTTCCTGTCAGAGTGACAGCATTTTTTTTTCAGACCTGCATCAATTTTTTTTTTCACATGGAGTAGCAGTGCAATTTTTTTATTGACCATCAAGTTTGTAATGGATTGTATATAAGGGAGCCGTCATTACTTACGGTCTTGAACTCCGAAATTTCGAGTGACCCCCCTCGCCAACCATGATGAATTTGAGTAACCTCCCTATCTAACTCTGAAATTTTGACCGATCCCCTCACTTAGATAAGTTAAATACCAATATATGTAATTGTAAAATTTACAAAATACAGCAACAGTAAAGACCTTTCAAATCGTGATGTACCCTGCTAGACAATCATCAGTTATCTCATGATGGTTCAAAAAAGGTGAACCAATGAAAATGATATTCAAAGTCACAAGTAAATAAAGATATAAAAGCTCAAGCAGTATCTAACCATAGAGTATATTGTTTAATTTGGTTGGGTATTATGACATGGTTTTCACTAGCGTATCTGACGGGCAGAATTTGAAAGTACAGGGGAAAACACGCGAGAGGGCTAGGGGGAAAGTGTCACAGGGGCTTTCCCCTATCTTTCATGGAAATTTTTAAGATATTGATGTGTGCAATGGTTTTTTAATTGTTTTTCTAAGTGAAACTGTTAGAACACCCCAAGGGGAGAGTGCGAGAGGGGGAACCCGTATTGGAAATTTTGAGAAATTGATGTGTTTAATGGTGCAATCTGAGAGGAGTTTCACTTTATTTTGCACTCGGTAAAACTATTTGAAAATGACATCGAACACTGATATTTTTTTACATTTTTTGCATGATCAGTGTTTGAGTCACAATATTCAACAACCAAACAATGACAGTACAATTTGTGAAAAACTGTTCTGTTTGCCAGAGACTGAAGACAAATGAATATACAGGAACAGAAAATCTGTGACCTTCTTGTGTCATTTCTCCAGCTGCCAGATTCTAATGAAAAGCTTGAATATGGTATGTTAAAATGTCAAAATGGTCATTGAAGTGAGATAAATTAAAACATGTTTCTGTGATCATAAAGGATGAATTCACAACAGTTCAGTTTTGTCCTTGATCCTGTGAAAATTTTGAGAAATTGATGTGCGCCACGCTGCAGTGTAGTGCAATCCGAGAGGTATTTTCAATTTGTCTTTTACCAATAAAACTGTTAGAAGACTCAAGGGGGAGAGCATGAGAGGGGGGTGCCCCCCTCTCGCATTGAAAATTTTGAGAAATGGATGTGCGCAATGATGCAATCTGAGATGTGTTTCATTTATTTCGCACAAAAAAATTGAGTAACCCTGCCCCCTTCTTCCTCTCAACATTTTGAGTACGCCCCCTGAAGTTTTCAATTTTTTAGTGACCCCCTCCCCTCACATTCCTCCGAATACATGGCGAGACACCGGTTAATCGATAGTGCCTTGACCCTGGGCATGTGACCTCAGTCCCCGGTAAACCGGTTTGTTGATTGATTCGTCTTAACGATGTTTAAGAACCAAAAATGGGGTTCCTTCGTCAGTCGCTCTCTTGTTTTGTATCCCCTCCGCTTGGTTGTGTGATTATTAAGTCGTCTTCGTCCTCAAAGAGGAGAAGCCAGATTAGTTATTGAGAGAGTTAGCCACTATTGACGGACTCTATATAGTGAGCGATCCGGTGTGTGGTGTCATATTATAATTAACATGACCAAGCATCGATGTAAGTTCTCAGGGAAGATGTTATCTTTCGTGGTCAGAGAAACAAGGCTCACACATTGTATTTCATTATATTTGTTGTTCCTCAATTTTTCATTGTCGACTTGAACATCTTTCTAACATATTTATATTGAGAGAATGATATATTGGTTTTATCACTAGCTTATTGACTCCTGTCTTGTGTTTTAAATTTTCACAATTTACAGAAGTCAAATAGTCCCCTTTAGATAGTGCGATGCCATTGAGATATTGCAACAGAAATCTTGAAATATGATTTCTTGGGTCAGAAAAGGGAAGGAAAACAGTGACTGTACTGTGGTGTAAAGTAGACCTATGTAGTGCATGCTTATATTAAAAGTGCTGGGAAAAAAACATAAGAAGTGCTTGTGGTAAAAATATTTGCGCCACCTATGGCGGCGCGCCGGCAAAGAATACATGAGAATAAGGTTTCCACATTTTGCTTATTTCCGGTGCATTGTGACAATTTTTTTTCACTTCTGTCTGTTAATGACAATTTTTTTCTCAGGCCATGACAGGATCATTTTTACCTTCTATCTCACCGGGTGACAATTTTATTTCTCAAAATCCTCCATACCCCCCAAGAAATCAAATGGTTCTCCCCTTACCAAATTGTTTTGCCGTCTGTGAGTGAGCGATTGAGTGACTCGGGTGGGCATACATCGGAATCGAGCTGTTAATTCCATTTCATTATCATACATATCTACCTAAAATACACTCTCCTGCGTTCCTGCCATTTAGAATAGGTTTTTCGTGCGGGATCCAAATCGGCACCGCGGTCGCCGTTACTATTCCGCCTATAAGCAGGGCTATGGTGGGAGGCCGTAGTTACACCGGGAACGCACAGCATCTTATACGCAGGGCTACTTTTGAGACATGATACAGTGAGCAGCGCCCACTGAACGACTTTTGCTTCTCAGCTCTACCGTTACTTATACCATGTATACACTCCAGTATAATGTGTACAAGACAGCCGGGCGGCCACAAATTTCTAGACTGAAATTTGAAAGTGCGTCGCGTTGGGTACGTGTCGCTGCAGATTTGAACAACGATCGGATGTTTACATGGATAAAAGCAAGGGAACACGACATTGCATCAATCGACGCACTCGACCTCTCGATCGCATAGCGTGCAATCTGATTGGCTGCTTCAGAACATGAGATTTGAACGCAACCTTCTATGGGAGTTGGTCAGATGTAGTGAGAGGCGACAGCAAGAGAATACCGCGTACGCGTAAGTATTCGCCGTACTCTACATCTGATTTTAATCAGATTGTCTGCATGGCTACACCATTTACGCCTTATTATTTATTAGCAGACCAAGGCAGTTGAACTTAACTTCAATATCATGTGTAACACTCCTTAACATTAAAGATTGGAGATTTACTGGATGTATGGCAAAACAAAAACTCATTTCTTTATATCTTTTAATTTCATATTATTCTCTGATTGCCAAGTGCTGATTTTGTATAACACATTTTGCATTTAGGAGTGTGCAGGCATATTGGAGTGGAAACAGTAGTGTCATCCATTATGAGAAAACGTTTACCACTCGATTACCAGTACCCAGAATGCATTCTTGAATGTCATTGACCATGATGGTGAAAAGAATGGGCCCTGATTTGGTTCCATGTGTTACCCTGGCACGTATAGAATGTCAAGATAACCCATTCTCCTCATCAGTTGCTGTCTGTCACACCACCCATTTAACCCATTTAACAAGATTGCAATTCACGCCCATGGTTGAATGGTATATTTTATCGAAAGCCTTACTGAAATCAATGTTACCAGTAACAAATTCTAATTACAATAGTTTGACTCTCAATTTTTTCAATCCATGTCTGTATCATCTATTGCATTCGTCGAAGAATACGTTTAGACACCAGCGTACAGCTTTCTATATTTAGTTTACTCTTCACTTCCTGTTTGATCCATTTTTCAATAAGACTCTATCACTTTTGCAGTACTGCTAATAAGTGAAATTAGGCGAAAATCGTCAAGATACGTGGGATGACCATTTTTTGCAAGGGTGATAATGATAGCTGCTCTTAATTTTTAGGGTACATGACCTTCTTGAAAGTATAAATTGAAAATATCTACTATCGGAATGGCGAATTTACATGCAAAGTCCTTGCATAAGTTATTAGAAATCTGATCAGAGCCTACCACTCATGTGATTTACAGGGATTTCGATCAATTGACAATACCATTATAAGTTACATTTGGAAGTGGATTACCTTCAGGGAGGTTAAAGATAAACTATTCGTAATTCATAGGCAACTAGTCCTAGGTGATATCGATAAATTGACTCTTGGTGGCGTTTGCTAATCTAACACCTTTTAAACATTTACCATCCACTTCTGTTTCAGGGATAGTTCTCATTTTGCCACGACCACTAAATTTGTTTATTTCTTTCCACCACTTTCTACTTACACTGACCGATCTTTTGTAGTAATTTCTTCTATTTGAATTAATTTCACGATTTTCATTATTTTATAAGTTTATTGCTAAACTATCACTGAGGACCTGACCTAAACATAGAAAAGTTGGGGCGTACTATGGCATATGGAAAATTGCACGAAATTTGGAGGGAGGGGGCCTCTTGCATGGTAAGACTGACTTGTTAAGGGAAAGCCATTTGATGTGGCAGACAATTTGTTTTGGAAAATAAACTCATGCAGGTGTTGGAGCAAAAACAAATTGACCATGTTCTCGAAGGGGATTGAGGAAAAATTGTTCAAAAAGACAGAAGCAAATATAATATTTCCAATGTGCTGAAATCAGCAAATGGGGAAATCTTATTCTCTTATATTCTATACGGCAACACTATATGAATTAAATTCATTGTATAACACTGTTTCGTTGCAGTGATATACCCAGGAAAACATATGCATTGGTCTATTTGCAATAAGTATTGACACAATCACTATTTAAATAAATGGGGATTATTTAACTTGTTTTGTAAATGATGAAAATTTAGGAACATACGACATGATTAAATAATCTAACAATGTATAAAATTGATTACCGAGAAAAAAATTATTGCTTCTGCATGCCGAAAAAATAATTTGATGCAGGACTGACAATAGAAAGAAAACGGGCAAATAACGGACAAATACATTTCTGCCATACATATTTCCTCTACCCCTCATGCCCCCTCGAAATCAAATAATGACTCCCTCCTTAGTACTTTTCATGGAGGGTGCCATTCTATTATCACGCCTCTTTCGTTTTAAATTAGAATGATGTCACTCTCAAAGAATTTTCTGGAGGTCCTTGGAATCGGCAAAATGTAATACATTGTCTGAAAACCCATGTTAAGTATAAAAATTACCTTTGTCCCAGTCTCTTGCTAATTTAGTGTGACACCACATCTGATTTCCTTGTGCGCAACTGGTATGATCAGTATCGCATATCAACATACAGTTACTTTGATGAACATTAGAAAGCGAAATTTAAAAAAACACTTTTTTCTCGGATTTCTTTGAACGTTTAGAGGAGAATAAAAAAATGGAAATGAAAGACGACTTGATTGAAAGGGGGATATGCCGTTAGACCGGCACACACACTGAGAATAATGAGCAAGAGGTAGAGACAAGCGAAAGACAGAGAGAAAGGCTATCACGCACGGACATTAATTCCAACATGGGTGAGCGGATTCTGGCACTGCGACCTGCTTCACACAAGACTAATGCCGTGACCGGTGAGTATAAACACTAGAAGGCACCACTGAAAGGTAGATCATCAAGTATATCATATGAATTCGTATTAGCACGAAGGAAATATTGCTGCATTGTAGCAGAAAAAATACTGGTATAATTGATGTGAAGGTCTCTAATAACAAAGGAGCGTTACCTGCTGCACGTGTTGTTGTAGAAGCGGTAAATGCACGCACCAAGTGGCATATCTAGGGACACTGCCGCTTCCTCGAGTATTGCCAGTGTTGCCAGGTCAGGGTTAATGTTGAATGTAAGGGACAGTCGATAATAGTCGCGCCAGCGGCTTACTGACTACGCATGCGCAGATTCATAATATACTGTGCGAGTAACCGGAAGTGTACCCGACTGGGCGGCGCAATGTTGTTGCTTTTTTAGTGCTCATGAATAAACAAATACAAAACGTGCAAAGTATTATTTTATTACATCCCATTAATAAAATATGTCTCTTTTATTAGCTAGTAAGTATTATTATCCACCTTGTTACTGATACAAAATATTGCTACTCTCACATCTAAAAATTAGAATAAGAGAGACAACTGTTCGCTGATCACTGCGTCTAATGTGACCAGACAAGCAGCACGTAATAAGACGCAGATACAGGAAAACCGCCGTTTTTGGTCTCCCGGAAGTTGTTAATTGCGCATGTCCGCACATAGTGCATCATTTTTTGTCGTGTGCTTTCTAGTCCAGTCTGGTAGCTGCCAATATTTCACAACTTGTAAGTAATATGGTTATAAAATCCTTGGTTAAATTCTAGCCATGTTTGCATCATGAAACTATGATAATTTGAGCTTTACTTCCAAGTAAAATTGAACAGCCAATGACAGCGCCCCATGGTTCAACCAATCAGATTTCGTAATTCGATATACGGTGGGTTCCCATTACCTGCCTCTTTGTGGTTGTCACTGAGGCGGGGACCAGCCAAAGAAAACTCGTGCATATGAACGGGGACATACGCAAAGAATGCTGGGATTGCATTTTAAAAAAGCGCCCTCTGTGCCAATAACTAGACGCAAAAATTGCCTGTTTTTAGCACGGAACGCTAGTTTTCACCTTGCAAGAGTTGAGCAGTGCAGTTGCTATTGCAACGATAATTATGGCATAATACATAGGTTGATAAACAAAATAGGTAATGATCATGGTAAAAATTGCCTGTTTTTGTCCAACATTATGACACATTACAGAAAATCTATGCCTGCAGGGTTGGACATCATGTACGTGAACTGTTTTCATCAGAGGGTAAACTGGGCATAGTTGTCGCACAAACATATGTTGAAAGTAACAATTAATTCTATTTATCCTTTATTATTACTCATCATGAATCAATACAAATAATATTACTAATTTTCACCCAGCTGGTGCGACACCAAGGGCTGAGCCCTATATAATATTAAAACTGACGGTCTACACAATTAAGTAAAGGGTAAGACAATTCGTTTTGCGTGCTGCAAAATCGCATAAGTGTTTCATATTGTTTTCTAATCTAAGGCTATGTGGTAATTTTGGAAGAAAGGAGGACCGGAAAGTGACTAAAATGAGTTGCGAAATAAATCGCTTTCATGTAAAACACTGTGTCACGTGAAATATATGACAAAAACTGTTCTATTACCTTGAAAAGTGAATTCATTATAAGTTATAAGTGTTTAGTTTCGGTGTTTTCTTCTGTTGAATGTACAACACCGGGCTCTGTAGGAGTGTACTTGTGCGTTACTAAATGTGCATTAGGCAGTCGTCGATGACTTTTCCATATCGCATAAGAGCTTTCGTTTTCAAAGAGCATGTCTCAACTATAACGAAGGAATTATGTTTTTCGTGCGGTAGCTTTTATTATCGACGGTCCTTAAAGGAAAATAGACACAAACAAGCCGTAGGTACACACTTACGAAGCACATCGTAAAACCCATGTTTACACCGTAAGAAATTGATGCAATGTTTTCTTTTAATTTGTTTAACCTTACAGCTGTGAGGGTTTGTGAGAGTGCGATTGACTTCAAACAAAGTCACTCGTACCTTTCTTAACTATACGGTTTATTCTCAAAATCAGGTATTCAAATCATAGTACTACATGTTGTGTTGCTCATTTATTCTGTATATCCTTGTCCACTTTTTCTTCCTTACTAGATCGCTTCCTGGAAATCTCTCTCTCTCTCTCTCTCTGGCAGCTTTGAATTAAATACGTGTTTAATAACATTGAAATAGCTAACACATATTTGATAAGCAATGACCAAATTGTAGGATGGGAAGTCCCCTCTTAATGCTGAAATTCATGCTTAAATAATGTCATTTGGTTTGACTTTCGTAATGCTATGCATCAGTCATATACCTCGATACATCTGATATTCATGTATTTACAAACAGTGTGTCTTTACAAAGTCTATCGTACTTGGATGCAGCAAAGGAAAGCATATCATAGACATTTTTCTACTGGCAGCAGTGCTTGTAGTCTCTGCATTATTAGATATGTGCAGTCGATGACCAGACAGCTGCAATGAATACATATGGGGAGATTCAAGAGGGGATCACCTTCCTGATGCGGAAAGCTTTGAAATGTTGACATTAAAATAACGCCGTTTGGTGACACTTGAGTTTTATCACATGAACATTTTGATAACCCCCGTAATTAGTTTGTCATTTTTAGGTATCCCCTTACTGTTCATTATTTTTTGAGTGCCAGTGCCATTTCTCCGACCAAAAGGCCGTATATAATTAATGACGCCTCACTATGGACATATGAACAGTGTCGAAATAATTCAAACTTCGCATTCCTTGCTGCTAAAGCTGATTAGTGAGCTTTGTAATTTTCACGTTAAAAGTTTTAAAACGTGACGTTGACTTGCACTTTGTTCCGTGGATCTAATCTCGGACGAATGGCATTTCAAAACAGTCAATCAAAGAAAAAAATGATAGAAGTTATATTATGTTCGGTCCATCTTTCACCCTTACCCATTCTTCAAAACTATCGTCCAAAGTTTCCCTTCAAGTGAAGACGTGCGCCCTCTTTCGGCGAACTTTTAAACACAAAAATACGTAAAATCAAAAATGATATCATTTGTTAGTATTTGCATATGTTATCAAATGCAGTAAGTAGACAATAAATCTGATGAAAAAAAGTAGTATTCCCGTCTTTTTTTCCTGATATATTGTACAGAAATAAGCCATGCCCTTTCATTTTGTGCAATTCATACTACTTCCTGACAAATTTCAATCCTCAAAAATGTAGTTGGCAAATTAAGAATGAAGTATTGCAATATCCTGCATTGTATAGTTCTTAAAGATTCCTTTATTATGGCGACACCTTTTTTTGAATGCATTTTCCGAAAGACAATTGCAAGGATGTTTTGAAGCATTTCTACATACAAGCCAAGGTAATTGCATGGCTGACACTGCGTTATGCCCATGGGTATTCCAATACCTCAAACCACATATAGGGCAAGTTACTTAAGTAGCTGGCTGTTTTAAAGACTCCGTTCTCGAAGTACAATAAGTGAACGCATTGAGTTGCAGTCATCAGCGTCCCTGGTTAGAGGGCTTACAAGGTGTGAGGCACTTCCTAAGTGCAGATGCCATTCCGACAATCTTCGGAAAAGTAAACTAATGCCGGCTATATTAAAGTTAACTCTCGTTTTAGAATTATACCATCGTGATTATCACCGATGACGCGCTAACATCGGAAACCAAAATATATACGTCAGGCCATGAAACAATATTGTAAAATTTGGCAATGAGTGCCTTGTATCGGTACTTTAAAATATCCTAATATTGGTACCTATAAATATACGAAT
>LD350962.1:44961-63956 GCA_001465055.1 Ptychodera flava
TATTCCCATCTCTATCTATTACGTGGCCATTCGATCATTGTGTGTTACTACACCGCAAACATGGGACTATGTGCCCGAGGGCAGGTGACCATTTGATCGACGTAAGGAGGGCAAATGGTCTCCTGCCCCGAGGGTACATAGTTCCATGTTTGGGCTATAATTACGTGCCTCTCTTACACAGTTTTCACTCAAAATATTTAGATTTATTGGCAAATGATAATCCAATGCTTTATTTCAATCTAAGACGAAAATCCTTTAAAAATGGAACGATTTTCATCATCGAATGGCGCAATGATATATTTAAACTACTTTTATGCGGTTTATCAATTTTTTTCTGCAAAAATTTTCCAAAACCGAATTTTTTGTGCAAAACATGAAATTTCGACATTTTTACATAAAAAATTCTCAAGTTGTAAATAGTTCCGGTTCACTTTCAGTCCAATGATGACTATGCGGCCCGCGACGTCATCGACGAGTTACCATTGAATCCTATGGAGCGCGCGACGTTCGATATACGAGAAATGTAATAAATATATTTGTAAACTGTGCATGGCTTTGTCTTGTTCATACAAACTGTCAATTGACACTTCACAATCACGTCATTTCATTTACTCCCGAGTTTTACATAGCGATAAATCATTGGTCACGATGACACATATCATTATAAAGCTACAAGGCCAATTTGTATTAAATTAAATTTACATTACCGTTGGAATTGAAGATATCGGTATATCAAATGCAGAAACTGGAAAAAGACATCATGTCACCAGAGAAAAGTATAGCTTTACAAAGACTAATTTCACAATTGAATGATTTTACTTGAATGAATCGTTGACAAGAAATGAATTTTAGTCTAATAACCATTTTCAGCGGCCGAACTGAACGGAAAATCTCACTGTTATTGGAAAGTGAAACATCTGTAAAGTTAAATACGCCATTATTCATTCTTTTTATTTGAAAACAATTGCAAATAATATTGACCAACGATATATACATTGAGAGATATTCCGCAGATCCTTGGCTACAAGAAGGGTGGCCAAAGCTTTAAATTTAAGAAATCGATAATGCAACATCGCTCCTGACCACGATGACAAACTCGAACGCATTTTTGATTTTCCTTTTCCCGTTTTATTCAAAATTACCAAGTGCAATAAACTATGATGTGTACAATTCTGTTTACTTTTAATGAAAAATGGTAATCATATTACACAAGTTGAATAATTCTTGACCTTTTATTTTACTTTTTCTATTGTTTAATTTTATGTTAATCATATTCCATAAAATTCCCCTTTCAAAGAGAGTACACGATAATTTCAATGTATAAATTCACGTTATCCAAATTATGATTGGTGTGATGGCAAACATCTTACAGCGTCCACAAGGAAAATGTATTTATCAGCACTACTAGATACGACAATAAAGTTATTGAATGATCAACCCATTTGTTCTACAATCTAGATAAAGTACTTATCAACATGGCTAGATATGAATACAAAGTTATTAAATGATCAACCCATTTGTATGTGTAATCTGGATAATGTAGTTATCAACATAGCTAGATATGACTACAAAGTTATTAGATGATCAACCCATTTGTTCTACAATCTGGATAAAGTACTTATCAACATGGCTAGATATGACCATAAAGTTATTAAATGATCAATCCCTTTGTTCTACAATCTGGGTAAAAATCTATTTATCAACATGACTAGATACGACAATACAGTTATTCAATGATCAACCCATTTGATCTGTAATTTACATCTGTATAGTACCGCACTAGAAATTGTCTAAAATAAAAAAAAAACATACGAAAAAAATTAGTCTTGAAAATAGTGCAACAGCAGATATTAGTTACTTCCCAAATGAAATACACACTTTTTAAAGATTATACATTCTGATATCGACGGGTTTTAAGCCTTATTTTCAATCCGTTTTAGGTTACACCAGTAATTTCTCTTTTTTTATCTATATCAAACAAAATTAATGATTATCAGTAAGATTTTAACATAAAAGTTGTACATACTACATCTCCTTTTCTTTTAAACTATAAAATAAATGAAAGTTTTTCTATCCATTCACTGTTAATCATCTTTTAGTCACCGTACTCTACAAAATCCTCCAATATATCTTTTGAATCTTTGTTTGCATAAATTACGTTTGCATAACCGTTCGTGTTGACGCTTTGCCTGCTGGCAGGGTTTCATTTCTGAATAACTGTGACAAGTTATTATAATAGCACTTGTCAAATATTTGAATGTGTGATTATGTTGGATGGCACCTTCGTGTTTTCGGAGGAATATGCCATACGAAAGCCTAGTATATTTTCAGTCCCGACGATTGAATCTTTGGTTATTGAAACCTTTGAAATCTCAAATAAGGACTTCGATTATTTCCAAATACTAGTGGGAGCATATGCATGGCGAAACGCAATCCATTGCACCTTGCTTCGTGCGGACTATTTAAAACTAGTGAAAAACAGTGAGTCTGCCAAACACTGAAAATGTTCTGCAACCATAAATACATGAAACGCGAAGTAATGACAAACAACAGTGAACTGTAATGATTAACCAGCAATTCAGCGGATTTTACATCTATGTGAAGTTGTCTAAAACATCACAATCGTCAAAATAAAACGCCGATATCGAATGTATTTCAACTAATACATATACAAGTGTTTTATCTGTTGAAAGGTTTATTTCAACTGATTATGTTTTAATCTTCCAACGAACTACAAGTTTTTAGGAGAGGTATAACGAAGAATGTGTTGGTACTTACTGTATCCATAATGCTTGATAACATTGTATTTACAATTCTCCGAGAAAGACGCCTTCGCAGAAAGAAAATTTAAAATCCCCTGTCGTGTACTCTTCGACTTATCCTCCCAAGTAAACGTGATCGATTCCAAACTACACATATTTGATTCAACGTCTTGCTGCAAAGGGGCAAGTAAACAGTCGACAAGTTTATCAGAATAAAGGATCAATCCTATGTACGTGATCGCGAAATGTTTCAGAAGTGGGTTTCCTCTCAGAGAGTCTATCATGACTTTGTAAGGCTCATGGTCAATGGGAGCCTCGACGAATAGCCTCAGATTGCGAACTGTTCTATTGTGTCTTATCATCTCGCAAGCCTTGTAGATCGTTTTATTAGAAAACTTACCTATCGATATTTCAATCGGGGTCTCTTTGCTGTTTATTACAGTGCTCAGTGACTTACTTTCAGGACTCAAATTCTCGTCAAATAGACTGAGACAATTGACCACTGAACTAGTCGATGTTAAATCTAATCCATTACTATTATCGTGTCCTGGCGTCAAATAAGCAACCTCAATCGTCTCCGTTTTCTTACTGCGTTGGATAAACATGGATAAGGAAGCCTGCAAATCAGTCAAACAGTGACTGTTATCTGTTTTCACCAAAAGGAAACTTTGCGGGGTCCTTTGTCTATGAACTTATCGAAGCATTCTTCGAAATTCAACATACCAATATCGTTGCTCGGTAACTCTAGTCCAAAGACAAAGTGTAATATATTTTCCCTTTCAGCTACTCTGCTAAACATTTTTTTCAACCCATTTTTGAAACGTGTTGTATTCAATTTACGACAGTCAACATGAGCGTATACCCTGAAAGACTGCAATTTGTTCAAGCAAGCGTTACATTTGATCATATCTGAGAAGCAATCAACCAAATGTTCTTTGGAATCTGATATTTTGCAAAATACGACCAGCGACTTTAACGTCATTTCTCTCTCTTTACACACTTCCGCCAATGCAGAGACATCTGTAACGTCTGGACAGAGCAGCCTGAAATTCTCTATCGCGCCGGGTTTTAGTTTTAACACGTTTAGAAGACGGCTAAATCTGCATGTCTTTTTGGACACTTCGACACAACCTTCATAGTCACACTGCGGTTCATACAGACGCATTTTAGGCATAGGAGTAAGCTCGGGATCGTCCCCAAAGTAAATAAGAGACCCGTGTAATGATTCGATTTTTGCAACGCATTTTGTACCGTGCTGTGATATATGTAAGCATTCGAAACAGACACCGTTCAGATCCAAAAGTTGATCTGATAAACGCTCTTCCCGCATAGTTTTGATTTTTCTCTCAAACTCTTCAAAAATCAAAAGACTCGTGGACAAGTCCGATATTCCCGTGAGAAATTTTAGAACCGATTGCGATTTCGATGGCTCGTCGAGAAATGTACAAAGGATATCACGGTTTTCTTTGTTCATATGACGAGAAATGTCCTCGAATGCCCTAGATCGCGCACTAACAACCCCATTGCAAGTGATTTGGGAGAGGATACATCGTTTTCCTGAAAAACTGACCTGTTATCAATGTACACCCTATATGCATCGAAGGCTAATTTGTCTCTAGCCTCAGTGACATCCTCTGGTATGACGTCACCATCTAGGGTGATATCATTTTTCACACAATACCTCTTCAAAATACAACAAAGAATCTCAGTGTATAGACCTGTCAGCGTTTTGGGAAAGTCAATATCTCCTTCTGCTTTGTAATCTTCCTAAAGAATGCAAAGAAACGGCACATGTAGAGGGCTCTTGAGAATATCGCTCATCAAAATCTTATTAGCACCTTCCCTTTGTTTTTGGATTTCTGTGATGAGATATTTACCCTGCGAAGGGTCATCCTGAAAATACTTGTCAATGTATTCATTTGTGCATTTCTCTGTGAAACCCTCAACTGCTAAATGCATGTCGCATTTATTTAGATACTTTGCTCGAACATATGGCCTTGCGGTGGCGACCGTTGTACAATGTTGTGTCACTTTTCCGTGTATGTGATCAGGTAATTCTGTCTTTTCCAGAAAAGATTTATCGATTTCATCAAGACCGTCAAATAGAAAGAGAATTGACTTTCCGTTCTCCGAAATGAGAAATTCAAGCTCCTCTTTCGATATACCTATATCATGCGGTAAAAGTTGCTTAAATATTTCATCCGTAATACTAAGTTCTGTTACATGTCTCATTTCCAGAAAGAACAACAATTTGTACTGCGGGAGTTCACCACAAGCCCAATCATAAGCTAGCTTTTTACACAGAGTTGACTTTCCCAAAGCTGGTGGGCCTTCTATTCTAATACGCAATGCATGCTCTTTATCAGTCGATAGTTTGAACATGTCGTGAAGGTTCTGTATATTGTCACCAGCATGCAAACCCCCCTTCTTCACTTCTTTCACCGACAGCCTTGTGTAAATCTCTCCAAGTTTCAGTTTCAAATCGTCGTTCCATGGAATCGGCTGAATTTGTGAAAAGTGACCCTTGTACACTGCTTTTAGACTGTCCTGAATTTCAGACATGCCTTTGGAATTATGACCAGTACCTATTGGATGACACACAAGAATGAATTATTAGCAAACGAACTCGAAACCGTGAACAGTTAGAACGCGTAAAGAAAATTCAATGTGTCATATGCGACCAAGGCGAGAGATGATAGCTGAAGAGCTTTTCGATTTTCAAGCGAGAGAAAGGGATGAGATGTATTACAAAACATCTATTGACTTGCCATATTCGGGTAACAGTATACTTTCGTTTTCTCTCGGGCCTTATAGTCGCCCAAAATAGTCAGTTTCCTTCGGCCAAAGATCTCAAGATAATGTTGTGGGAAGACTCTCAGGAATTCAGGCAACGAACATGCTGTTTCCCTTATGGCTAATCGATGTGTGTTATATATCCCATCCTGTTCAAACCTATTCGACGTACACTCCCAAATCTATCATATCATATCATATCATATCATATCATATCATATCATATCATATCATATCATATCATATCATATCATATCATATCATATCATATCATATCGTATCGTATCGCATCGCATCGCATCGCATCATATCATATCATATCATATCATATCATATCATAACACATTACATCAAATCACAAAATATCATATCGTATCATCCATAACATATCACATCATATCTCAGTCTTATGAACTTATATTGATCGATCAAAGTATCTTATAACATAACCTTTATAAGTTGACAACATTGCGGACAATCTCGGTAGTCCAGCCTGTTTTAATATTTTCTCGAGGAACGATGTGTCTTCATCGCCTATCAAATTCTTATCATACAGCATGTGGAACAGTTCTTGGGGATTTTGAAGTTTTTCCAATGTTCTTGGTGGTATCTTCGGCCGACAAAGAGATTTTATCACCTTGAAATGTTCTGCGAAGACATTAAGAACAGATACCAATCTTGTCACCACTTATTATTAAGATAAACACGAACCCGTGTTAAAATATATCTGCAATGTCTTGACTGTGTTGACATCCCCTTCATAAAGAGTGATATGTCTGATTTGTCTGTCACTGTGACCCTGAACTTAATAGAGCAATCCTGTTTTTGAAGTTGAATGAAGTTATATGTTATATAAATATTTTGCCTTTAAGTACTAGCTGTATTTTGAATAGTCAGTTTACAACACTCAATCAAGAAGCCACCTATAAATTTGTCAATGTGCAACGCTAAAAGTACACAAGTATGATTTTAAGGCTGCATTCGTCGTAAAATATTTTAATTATAATACATCGGAGTCTATTGAACAAACTGTTGATAGTTTTCCCATAAAACACAAGCTATGTCTGTACATTTATATATGTTTGATCATTCATGTAAATGCACTTTGCTTGAAGTGGTAGGTAAAAGTGCATGTGCGTTCAAAACATTTGACTTTTTGGATTTCTTCGATATTGATGATTCATTATACATGGTCGTCTATGACGTTTGACAATTGATATAAATGTACTTGATTAGAATAGGGTGAATACAAGCGCATAGGCGTACAAGAAATTTGTTGAAATTTCACCGAAAATGTTGATTCACAATACATTGGAGTCTAAGAGAAAACTCTGAATACTAAACTTACTAAATGTGTTCTTGTTTACATGTTTGAAAATTGATTGAAATGTACTTTATTCAAACATAACGTTTGAAAGTGCAGATGTGGACAAAAATTCTTATGTTGGAAATTCGCCTAAAAGTACTATTTCACTTCCCATAAAAGTCTACAGCTGAACTATGAAATATTTTCCCGGACAATACTTTCTATATATCTAATATGTAAGTATATATGTATGTATGTAAGTGTTGATATATATATTGACATTTAGGCTGTAATAATTTTCTTGATAGACAATAATAGTGCTCTCAGTACAATTACAAGCCAAACTGTAAATGAAGGTATAAAACATTACAGCTATTGTCCCTTTTGCGATCACATAAAAAAGGTTTGGAAACACGATGACTTCCCTCACATATCAGAAAAAAATGAACACAATTAACATAGTTTTTATGAAAGGGACGTTAGGTGTACCCTTACGCCAATCATGTATGTTTTGTTTTCTGTATCGACTGCAGTTACTTGTTCTACTCCCCGCAGCATGCTAGAATAACAAAATTCTGTTTGGCAAATACTCATGTGTAAAGATCGTGATTGTTGTTATTTATGACAAATTAATTCTAGTCCGAATTAAAAACTAAACAATAACAATGCTGAATGTGCACATATGGCGGTCCTGGACTTTTCATCATGCTCCAGGGAGTAGAACAAGAAAAACTGCAGTGAAAACACAAACTAAAACCACCCCAAAATTAGCCAAACATTAAAGCTAAAATTAAACAACCAACACATATTTCATATCAACCGGAGAAAGTTTTGTTTTGAGCACCTTTTCAAGTCCCCAATCTTTTAAAGTGCCGCGTAACATACCCTTGGCATTTTTTACCTATCGATTCTCCTTCCCTTCCCCTCCTGAGGTGTCTGTGAATGCAGCCTAAATACAGTTTCAAAGTTCAGAAGTGCGGAATAACGCAAAAGAATGTTTGTTTTCTTCTTTGAATAGACCTAGTGACATATCCTGAAAGAGCCTTGTGTTCATTTAAACAAAAAGGGTCAGAGCATGGGAACGCAAATTGTTGTAGAGGGCGGTATCACATACAATCTTTCATTATTACTTCTTGAATAAGTTTAAAGTGTGCTGAATGTGGTAGACTTGTATGTGCCCATGACATGCTGGTAAGAGAATTGATTTGGCAAGGTCGGGTTTTGTAAAGAATGACAAGGAGGATGGTGAAATGGTCCCAGGATAGAAATTGAGGCAAGTATCTTGCAAGTAGTAGTGAACGTTTTTCAAGTAAAGTGGTCGAGCGCTATCAAAAGTAATCTTTTAGAGTAGCTGGTGTTGTGTTCCAAGTGAACTGGATGGGGTTCTCAAACGTGAATAATAATCTTTACGGCTCTGATACGGCTTTTGCGGCCCGAGGTCATACGGCGGAAGGGCCCGAGCGTGCGAGGGCCCGTACGTCATATCGTATTGATGTACGAATGGAACGTTTGCGGATAGCAACGCGTAAGAATCGAGATAGTTCAGAAATGCACGCGATTGCCCATATTTGGGCACCGGGCCGGGGCGTGATACGTAAAAAATGCACGGATCTGAGGGCGCTTTCTTCCATAGCTTTACACAGGTACGTGAATGTAGGTATATGATAATGTTGACAGCTTCCCTCGGTTTTGTAGACGACGATTGATGGACTTGCAGTGAAATACTTCAAGGATAGAAATCGAGACAAAAGGTTTCCATTGCAGTAACGAAGAGCATATAAAGGTACAAACATACATTTTACTAAAATGCAAATTTGCATACGGTGTATTTAAACACATGATCAACAAAAACTTGGTTCAGTCATGCTGAAAAATACCATGTGTCATTTTATACGTAACATATTATCGGCTCGGATCGTTAAGACATTTGAAGTGCACCTGTAAGTCTTAGAGTTTTGTCCATATGTCAAGTTTAAAATAAAAAGTACAAAGTAAAAATATAATTAAATGGGTCTATGAGCTTTTTTGAAGAGAATTCGTTGTTCGGAAGGACCACATTATTATTTGTTCTGGAACCTTGGTGCGCGTGCATGCTTCACGTTATAGAGTAAATTATAAGAGTGAAAATAACGCTTGCTTGCTCCTTTAATGAGCACTCATATTACGCGGAAACGGCAAATATAAAAACTTCGCTGTGTAAAGCGCTAGCTTTCGGTCTGTTTTTGAACAGTTTGCTTTTCAGATTTTGAGTGGACGTAAAACGAATGATTTGATTACTCTGGCCTCGGGAAAATTATAGGGATCATCTGTTAGTATTTGCTACTTCTCGTTCGGTTATGCATGGTACTTTTAAAGGAGCGCTTTCGCTTTCGGTTCCACAAAGGAGCGATACTTAAACAGTAGTGGGGCTCCTCAGAACGATGGCGTACATTAAGTCGTAACAAAAACATTTCAAATGTGCAAAGGAAGAGAGTAAGTATCCAAATCAAACGTTTAGAGCACATACAATTAGCGATTCATGTGAGACGAAAGGTACACTTGATTACAATAAGTGCTACTACATTTAAGTAGACAATAAAGGAAGAGAAGTTTCTTGCAATGGAAGAATACAACATATAGGGCCTATTAGGAGAGAAATCAGTTAACAAAATACTTGTAAAATGAAATACAGTGGGATAGTTCTTGAATATTTTTATCGGGAACTAGTTTGAAAGTCAGTACTCCAAAATTTCATTTGCCAGGAAGGAATTTATAATTAATAACAATTACATCAATGGCTGTCAACGCGGATTGCTTGTTCTCTGTTCAAAGTTTTGAGAAAAATCAGCCGGTTGGACGTTTAATTTTGATCTATTTTGATCTATATTAAAGGTATACTGTCACCTGTTCCAATTTTGCCACATTTACCATGGAAAGAGAAAATCTCACTAATCACAGATATTAAGCGGGTGGTCACTTTTTTAAAACAGCGCTCTCACAGGCATTTTTTATACCAAGGAACGCCCCTTTGACCATATATGGGCATATTTAGATTACAGGTGACTGTATACCTTTAAAATAAAGGAGGAAACCTAATGCAATTTTTAAAATCACAAAAGGTTTGACACAATGGAAATTCGTATGAAATCAAGTTAATGTTTAATCTCTGTTTTTCTCAGAATGTCTTTATAAATTGCCTGTAACTACCTACCAGGAACTCTATGGTGTGTGCGACATTCAGTAAATATTGCTCTAGCGAGCGGTGCTTGCACTGCATCGACGCAAAGCTCCGAAACTAGTTTTTACGACATCGTGGTGGGATTAGTGCAAAACACGCACTGTACATTTGCTGACTTTCTGTGCATTTTAATTCCATATTATAAACAGTTGTCGTATCAGAAGTCATACCCGAATTCAAAGCGCCTGCGCAAAGTACAGAAAATATGGACAAGGCCATTTCATAATCCCTTAAAAAAGTGGTTCGATAACCCATGATAATGGTGGTAACTTGCTCGTGCCCAAGCAATGCATAAGAGATATTCTACAGATAGACAAGCAGCTTCACACATATACACAAGCACAAAGAAAACACCCAAACTACACTGAAATAAATGGGTTAGGCCTATGGCTCTCACGGTTGGTTGATTATGGCTATCCCGGTTGGACACTTTCATGAATACCAGCCCATCCCCAAATACGCACACACACCGCTTGTCCACTTAAACTGGTCACCAACTTTATCGAGACTGGGGACCTCTCAGTACCAGAGTCTTGTGGTAAAGAAACGTAAAGTGATCATTTCTTATTTCTGGTATCCTCATTCGGAAATTGGTTCTTTCTTATCATTTTGAAATGATAGCGAGTCTCAACTGCGTGTTTCATTGCATATCGACGTCCTTATGTTAACGAAATCTCACATTTTTTTCTATTTAAAGTGTTCGGCTCAAGTCATAACTTTCAGTAAAATTATTACATACCATCAGTAACATGCTCGGCAATGCATTGCAAGTCCCAGAAGATATTACCACTCCGTGGTACTCTTTCCGGTGGTTCGTCTCCTCCCGCGGCACTCTCGTCCAGCCTTCTTCTCGACATTTTGATCGCAAATGGAAATTGCGAGAGCATACGCCCCAGGGTTTGCTCAACATCAGGGTAAAAGGGGTGAGTCGATCCCCTGAAACTTATCGTCGGAAATAAATAGCTTTCCAGAGCGAAAATATTCCTTTATGTAACGGGACAATTTGTGACCCTGAGTTCAATTTATATTATGTACATTCTGCCTGTTGGGTGGGAAACATAACAATTAATAAATGAAATTAATGGTACTATACATAGCTTTTATGTAAATTTGCATGTGCTTGTATGTAAACACTGCAAGTGTTAGCTCAGCCACAAAAGCCCCACTCTTTATTATAGAGTGACAACCGCCTTGGTTACTTATTATCTTGTAAATTCCGAATCGAAGAGTCACGTCATGTGAGTAAACAATGACGTCATGACGGCATCCTTCATGGTAAATTATGTAACGATCGATCATGGTCAAGACGGTAAAAACTAAAAGGACGATGCTTACCTATTTATCTTTCTACATGTGGACCCTTATTTAACAATTTATATGTTGCATGTTTGTTTGTGTGCGTTTGTCCAACCAAATGTGTGTCCCTGTTTTAGTCCGGACGGTACACGCTTCCGCTTACATGCAAAGGCTGACATTGTGCATCGGTACTCAAGCTTCTTCATGCTGTGGGACAGAAAACTTGGACTGTATAACAGGTAAAAAGTTCAGCAAATTTGCTGAAAACATATTTTATCAATCTTGCCCTGCTCGGCAAAGGAAAATATATACTCGTCGCTACAGAATAGACAATGTCATATTAACTTTTATATCATTTTTATTGCATTTGCACAGGCAATACACAAAAATCCCGGTAAAAATCAACATCGCTCACAGGAAGAAAATGATAGATTTACATCAAAGGGTTAGAGGGTAATACGTCAAGCATATTGTCCAAGACCAAAAATTAAACACTAATTAGTCATCCAGGCTTTGTAATAATGTTTCTCTAATGCTATACCAGTGGGCAGCTAACTTCTAGATATTGTGAAACATGTCAAATTTTCCCAGAAACTCTAATAAAACCAATGAAATGTTAAAAAAACTGCAAGCGTTGTAAATTTCAAACAACAATATTTCCCACACAGGGGAAAGCAGAAAAAAGTGAAACAATCACGAAGTTTATGAAACCGACATGTTTTCATCCAGGCTTTGTAATAACGTTTCAGTAATGCTTTACCAGTGGGCAGCTAACTTCTTCCCAGAAACTCTAATAAAACCAATAAAACGCAGCTAGCTTCTAGATATTGTGAAACATGTCAACTTTCTTCCCAGAAACTTTAATACTCACTTAAATGTTAAAAAACTAAGGGAGTTGTAAATTTCAGAGAAAACAATATTTACCACACATGAAAAGTAGAAACGGAACTGAAACAATCTCAAAATTTATGAAACCGACATTTTTCAGCGTTTGTATTTTTCAGTAGGTTACTACTGTATCGACACTCCTTATACGTTTTCAATCCGACTTTTTTAAATATTACCTCAACATTTACTGCACCTCCACCAGGAATATTGGGCAAACCTTCAAATATTTGTACTCTGACAGCATAACTTTCACGGTCATAAAAGAAATAAAAAAATTAAAAAGCGGCATGCACGCTGAATTGTAACACTAAATGTGAGTAGACACGTCAATGTTGAATTACTAAATCCAATCCTGGCATTTCTATGTAGGCGATCCACTCGGTGTATTTCCCTATGACGCTTAATTATTAACACGCCTACCTATTAGTGATTAATTTGAAGCTGGTTTTGTCACTAGCAGAGAATATTATGAGGTTATTACGAAAATATCGCAAAGGATGCACGAGGACATTGGCGCAGCGTATCGCCCGACGCGAAGCGGAGGGCGATGCGAGGCGCCAATGTCCGAGTGCATCCTTTGCGGTATTTTCGTAATAACCTTATTATTATACATCTTACATTCCTGATCGGGGCATCAAAATGTCGGAGTAGTGACCGTTTTCGTGCAATGTCAACAAATTTCTTCCGATTTTATCGCGCCAGTGTGGAACGCTACCTCGGACGCGCTTCTGCAAGTTTTGGAGTGTGTGCACTACACACATACGTACGTACAGAGCGCGCGCGAGACTTGTTCTGGCACTCGTCCAAGGGGTCCCTTGTATACAGTGAACGCGCAGATACAGCCGCAGGGAGTGGGGCGCCTTGAAACCGTGCCGTACGGAACGGGCGCGAGTTCCGTACGGCTTTTTTAGCGCACGCTAAATTCTATTGTTCTCGATGGTAGATGTATAATAATTTGCTGTATACGAAATTGTCAGAGTTGTTGATAAGATGATGGGTAAAATTATTATTCACGTATTTGTATGGTAATCAAACCATGATTTTCAACTGCATATGGTTTTAGGTCGAGGGATGGTGGAAGATATGCAAGAATTGAAGATAACATTGCATTTTGTCGATTGTTTTACTTAGTGGCAAAATAATCATTTCAAAACCATGAAAACATTTAACATACTGCATTCTGACCACATTCGATATATAAAAGTTCATCCTAAAGTAAATATGGTTACAGTGGTTTGCTTTGAAGCATTGGCATTACGCGAAGTAGACATATTGTCTAAATTGAGGTGTTGGTAACACTGTCAGGTGTAATTATCAACTGAGCAGTAATTCCAGTCAACCACTACATAAACAGTTCAGGGTCCATTTCTAAAATACATTGCACCATTACATAAAATCAAGCAGTAAACAGTAATGTCGGGATATTCTCATTTTTTGTCTCAATAAGTGTAATATCCTTCTGGCGAATAGGGAAATCGCTGAGTAATCATAAATCACTCGAAATATTCAAAACGGTGAAAAGCAGCAATCACAAATAACGTTACAAAATGCAACAGGAACGTTAACCAATCATGAGTCACGTTACATGTTACACATGTACATGGGACAGAGAAAAAGTAGAGAACACAAGACAGGGAGTCAAGTCGCTTTGTTTACGATGCAGACAAACGTAAAGACAAGAAACAGTAACAGGTTGAAATACTGTATACTAGGAAGGTATCCCTCAAAATTGGAAAATTGAATTTTAAAATTGTCATCTTTTTATTAACGTTTGTGTAGACGCATTCTTTCATTGTAGCCTATAGTCACCTTAAGTCGGTATGGCCAACATTATTAGAGATTTTATGCAAATTTTTGAAGCTAACAACTATAATAAAACGAAAAGGTAAAATAAAGACAGCAATGCGATAAATTTCATCTAAAAAGCAAGCCATGTGAAACTTGGGAAAAAAAGTTCCCATACACACAACCCTCATGTAACATGCAAGTTTTATTATATTTACACAAACAGCTTAATTTAATAGTTTGTCCATTAAGTTGAAATACGCTTCCCCTTCCTCTTTTTTTGTTTCTCTGTCTCGAACTTTCCATAGCCAGTCTAATATTTAGGGTTGTTTACACGAAGTTTGGGCGATACCGCGTCGTATTCGAGTGATGTGTCCGTCTTTGGCGAGTTGCCGAGCAACGAGTCAATATGCGGACACATTACGAGAATACGACGCGGTATCGCCCAATCTTCGTTTAAATAACCCCTTTATCATACATGCATTCTTTGGTCATGACTGTTTTCCTACGGACATTCCGAAATTAGCGACGAAATCAACTGAAATCGATCTTGCTTGCTCCTCGCTGTACTCATAAAAAAGTTGGTTGCTAAGGAGTGATCACGTCTTGATATTATTCCGCTGATAGCCATTCCACTTAAAGGGAGGGTTTATGGCACACATTAAGCAAACAATTTACACGTTAAGATGTCGACATATGTTTTAACAATTGAAGAAGACTTGTTTTGAGTTTGAAATGGCGGTGGACGTAAAATATAGGCTGGAGTGTGTAAAATGAGTGTTTTTTCGTGTTTTGAAACATAACCTCATCCCTTCGCGAAAGTTATGAGGCCCGCCCAAATCGGGTAAAAATACTCGCGGCGCGCGAGCGTTCAATTTCAAACTCGATCGACTATGAAAATCTGAGCATACAGCAAGCAGCTCTGCGACATCTATGAATGCACAGTTGATATAATACCCGTACCTCGTCAGTTTATCTCGAAGAATTATACATGTCCTCGAACACTAAATATGCCGAATTTACCAACTTAGAAAGGAATTTGTGAGCGGATTATGAAAACATGAAGTGAGTACACTGTAAGCTGTAGTGTCGTAACTCGTTCGTGATTTTGTTGCTGTTCGAATAAAACATTCAAAGGTATTTACATCGTTCGCTCGCATATTTTCGTTACTGGCTTGCCTTAATGGAACTGAACTTCTTGACCTGTGAATATTACTGACAGGTACTAATCATAAATATAATATGTGCAGCTTGTCTGTCGCGAGTATTTTCAGTGCTGTTGGATTTTTGTGGCTCATTTACGGCTGTAAACGATGTAATTCACCACTTGTTAGATACTTAAACTCGTCAACAAGAAACTTGTCGTATAGCGCTTCTGTCAAGATGAATTCAACCGGGACCGTAATCTTCAGCTGCGTAGACGACATGAAAAAACTGCACGATATGGGACCGGCCATGAACGATGTCGGCAAAACATACAAATTTTCGATGTGTTTGTATATTTTTGATACAACTGTTCTTGTACCTAAGTGCAATGCCCGTGAACTGACTGCAAACTACAAATTTTGACCACAATCACAATGACGTTTCGGATTATCATTTGTCTTATTCGCTCAGCTGTTTTATATGTATATGAACATACCAACGAGGGTCATGCATACCAGCGAATGTCACGCGTACGCGTAGCTGTAAGTAGTTCGGTTACAGTGAAACTATAACTTAGTTTTTCAACATGTTAAAATACAGGTTCATATCAGCACTGTCTAAAACAATAGGAGACTGGCTATGCAGGCATAGCATGTATGATAAAACAAATTAGCTTGTTCAATCTACCAAGAATGCAGCAATATAACGTCAACAGACAGATCGTCAAGATTGCGATGATAACTGCAATGGCCACGTGTTCCCTTCTTCAAAATTCTGCTCCCTGGCAAAGTCGATGTTCACCTAGGTGTGAGAAAGAAGGCATAAGGACATGGAGATGCACGACAAGCTCACACATTCCATTATGCAGACTCCTCATAGGGGTGAGAAAGAACGACAACATGTTTTCTGCAGGCAGTTCCGAGTGTTCTTCGGTATGCTTAGGATTTAACATTTTTGTATCCTTCAGAAACTTGTGAAACTATTCGACTAGCATGCGTCCGGTATGATATAGAGTTGTTATTGGCCTTTCGAGCTCTCGAGGGACGATGAATGGTATGACGAGCTGATTGACAGTCTTTTCACAGTTTGAGGCAGTTTCACTCTGCTGTTTCTATCATTGCTGTAGTGTAAATTGTTGTTTACCGTTTTTCTAACGGCCTAGACTGTTTCAAACAACCTGGATAGACAAGGGTCACACTATAGCCGCACACTATAGGCGTTAAATGAGGTGCTGTGTCTTTCTGGCATTTACAACAAATAAATGTTAGTATCAAAGATTATCGGACCGACATCTCTTCAGTGTTTGGATTTTTTAGGCAGATTTAAGTAAACTTCGTACTGTATCGTCGCCCACTCAGTATTCCAGCCGAGCTGTACATTCATCGTGCCCCAGAACAAATAGTGAGTAAACAATTATTTTTTTTGTACCCTGCTACGAGGTATAATTTATCAGCAACAACAATACGTACACAGAACTATGACACCACATTTGAGTCGCCACGTAAATGTTGAAATGAGCAAAATTAAATATGTTTGTAAGATTTTCTTACTTTGGTGATACGGTACCTATAAAATTTGAATAAATAATTTTGCGTCATGATTTAATGAACATTTGATATGGTAAACCATATTTGGTGTCAAAATTGTAGTAAAACAACATTTCCTAACACCGCTGGAAAGGATTTTAACAGTTATTTTCTCAATCAAATATATTCCATAATTTTATCAATGTTAGGTTATGAAATAATCCAAATATTATAGATTTCCTGCGACCTGGTCTTTGAATCTGTTCAAGTAGACATGGCATATATGATATGATTATTTTCAATACAGTAAATATGCTCTGGTCGATCACAAGGTTGTAACACTAAGGCTGCGTTCACAAACACCTAGGGGAGAATTGACGAGGGAATTGAAAATATCAAGGGTATGTAAGGGGGCACTTGGGACTAAAAAGGGGCACTTGAAACAAAATTGTCTCTGATTGATATGAAATATGTGTTGTGTTGTCAATTTAAGCTATTACGTTTGGCTCATTTTGTATTGTTTTTTTTTATCCACTGAAGTTTCTTGTTCTGCTCCATGAAGCCTGGTGAAAAGTCCAGCACAGCCATATGTATGCAGTCAGCATTGTTATTGTTTAAAATTGAATTCAAGTCCAGACTAGAATTTGTTTGTCATCAATAACAATGGTTATGGTCTTTAGACTTGCACATACAGAGGTTTTGCCAAACAAAAGTTTGTTATTCCAGCATGCTTCGGAGAGTAGGAGAGGAAACTGCCTGTCAATACACAGAACAAGACATACTTGATTGGCCAGAAGCTGAAGGTACTCTCAATTACATATGACAGATATAGCAAGTTTTGTAAGGGAAAATATTTAAAAGTCTACATGTAGACTACCATGAGAAGTAAAATATTATTTTTGGTAAAATTCCAATATGATATTTGTTGCCCACATCTGAACTTTCAAAATACCTCTTTGAATCAAGTACATTTGTATCAGTTGTCAAACACTTATAAAAACCCAAATTTAGTAAGTTTGGTATTGTAAAAAATATCCATAATTTTCTCATAGACTCCCATGTATAGTGAATCAACATTTTCAGTGAAATTCCAAAATCTAATTTCCTGTACACATATGCACTTGTAACGACGCTATTCAAATCAAGTTCAGTTATGTCAATTATCCGGCATCTATATAATGCACATAAATTGCAAGTTTCATATTGGAAAAATTATTCATATAATTGTATAACTTTGGATTACCACAACAAATTACATCAATGATAGCCACATAATCTACTTGACTTTAGTGTATAATTTTCAAAATTAAAAATAACACGTCTATAAACAATTGAGGGTCCATTGTTAAACATATTGTATCAAAAGATAAAGTCAGGCAGAAAACATAAATGTCGGGATATTCTCATTTCTCAAAAAAGTGTCATATCATACTGGTGAATAGGAATATTGCTGAGCAGTTATAAATCACGTGAAATGTACATGCTAAGAAAAGAACCAATCAAAAATAACATTACTTAATAAAAAAGAAATGTAATAAAGCCAATCATGAATCACGTTACATATTATACATGAGACAGAAAAACAGTTGTGAACACAAGGTCGGGAATCAAGTTGTCTCATCTTATTATCAGGAGTGCAAAGTACACATAAAAACACATTCTTTTATAACAGCAAATATTTCAACTTATACAATCACCTGACGTCGGCATGGCCAACGGTACTGAAGATTACTGTAAATGTTTGTAGCTAACAGCTATAATAAAACAGTAAAATAAAATGAAGACGGCAATGCGATACCTTTGTCATCTCAAATCCCAACCCTTTTGAAAAAAAAAACTAGCGTTTTCATGTACACACCATCTTCTCGTAAAATGCAGGTTTTATCATGTTTACACAAAGTGCTTGAATTAATGGTTTATTTAATAAATTTGAAGTGCTACCCGCTTCCTCTTTTCAAGTTCCCTGATTCAAAGTTTTATAGCATTCTCGTTCAATCTGCATGCTCAATTTATGTTGATAGATGACTTTAGAGATCGCAGCAATACACCTAGGCAGGGCACGTTTGTGACGGTTACAGCAAGGCATATGTACAACGACTATGTATTCCTTTCGTCAACGTTCCTATCCATAGCAAAGTCGATGAATAAGAGAGAAGGTATAATAGTCGGGTCGGAAGGTAGGGTTCCCATGCACCCCATGGATGTATTTTTTTAACCTACATTTTTGTAATCCTTAGGGTCTATATTTAATGAATTTTGTTGTTCCCAAAATCAAA
>LD350962.1:72871-94209 GCA_001465055.1 Ptychodera flava
GGTCGAAAATAATGATGGCCCCTCTCTATGGACACATTGAAATTTTGAAATACATTTACTTTAAAATTCGCATTCTATTGCTGCAGTGCTACCTGCTCGGCAAAGCTGGTGTGTGAGCGGTGTAAGTTTCACTGTAAAGTTTTAAAACGTGACGTTACGTTGTACTTTGCACGGCGGATCTGATCTTGGACCTATGATGGGACTTAAAGAAGTCCACAACAGAATAAAATGATAGAAGTAGTCATATTAATGTCGGCCTATCTTTCATCCTTACTCATTCTTCAAAACTATTGTCCCAAGTTTCTCTCTGTTTTTCTTTGACGGAGCGTAGTACGCCCTCTTTTGGCGAACATTCGAAACACAAAAAGTGTGACGAAGCAAAAGCAAAAAACATTGTCATTTTCTTAATAAGAGCACATGTTGTAAGGAGCAGTGAGTATACAAGAAATATGATAAGAAAAAGTATCATTCACGTCTATTTTTTAAGGTTCATTGTATAGAAATACTCCATATCCTTTTATTTGGTTCTGTTCACACTACATGAACTTCAAGACAAAGTTTCAATCCTAAAAATTGTAGGGAGCAAATTAAGACAGAAGCATTGCAATTTCCTGCAGCGTAGGGTTCACAAAGATTCCTTTAGAAACGGCAACATTGTTCGAATGCAAATTTCAGAAAGACAATTGCAAGGATGTTTTCTTTGCATTTCTACATACAAACCCATGGAAATGGCTGATACTGCCCTATGCCCATGGGTAGTCCCCTACCTAAAACCACAGATAGGGAAAAGTTACTCCAGTTACTGGCTGTTTTCAAGGTTTTGCTCTCGAACTATCAATAAACGAGGGGATAGAGTTGCTGTCATCAGCATCCCTGGTCAGAGGGCTGATAAGGTGTGAGACACTTCCTGAGTGTAGATACGATTTTGACAGATAAACTGATGCCGGCCGTCTTAACTCTCGCTTTACGCGAACCAGTAATTGTTCATCGATAACATCGAAAATGAAATTATCTACGCCAGGCCCTGTAAAATTTGGCAATGAGTGCCTCGCATCGGCACTTTTGGTACGTCCTCGTGTACTGTAATTATGCGAAATACGCCAGTGACCAAAAATGCCATCTCTCTCTGATTTATCTGTATTGAGTTTTATTATAACTTATATAGATTTTTAAAATATGCATAGCTTTATCTTTGTCATACGAAATGTCATTTGGTGTTTCACCAATCACGACGTTTTATTCATTCCCGAGTTTTATATGGTGATAACCAACCATCGGTTACGATGATATCATTATAAAGCCACAGGGCCTACATTTGTATTAAGTTAAATTTACATTTATTACCGTTATTATTAAAGACACCGGTGTATCAAATGCAGAAATTTAAGAAAGTCTTGTCATTATCCGAGATAAATATAGCTTTACAAAGATTGATTTCATAATTGAATCATTTTACTTGAATTGTTGGCAAGGAATGGATTTGAGTCTAATAATCATTGCCAAACTAAACTGAAAATCTCAATGTTATTGGAAACTGAAACATCTGTATAGTAAAATTAACCATTATTTCATTCTTTTTATTTGACCAACGATATACATTGAGAGATATTCGGCAGATCCTTGGCTACACTTTAAATTTTGTCGAGAAATCGACAATGCCAGGCCACTCCTTACCACAATGACAAACTCGAACATATTTTTTATTTTCCTTTTCCCGTTTTATTTCATTATACCAAAGAAGTGCAATTAACTAAGATGTGTAAATTCTGTTTACTTGTAATGAATTATGGAAATCATACTGCAAAAGTTAAATAAATCTTGTCCCTTTATTCTACACTTTCAATTGTTTAATTTTAAGTTAATCATGTTCCACCAAAGTCCCCTTACAAAGAGAGCGCACACAAAAATTTTAATGTATCAATTTACGTCATCGAAATTATGATTGATGGATGACGAACATCTCACAGCGTGCACATGGATACTGTATTTATCAACATGACTAGATAAGACAATAAAGTTATTGAATGAGCAACCCATTTGTTCTACAATCTCGATAATGTTTTTATCAATGCGACAATAAAGTTATTAAACCATCAACCCAGTTGTTATACTATCTGGATAATGTATTAATCATCATGGCTGGATGCGAATATAAAGTAATTAAATGATCAACAAATTTATTATGCAATCTGGATAATGTATTTATCAACATGGCTGGATACGACAATAAAGTTATTTAATGATCAACCCATTTGTTCTACAATCTGGATAATGTTTTTATCAACATGGCTAGATACGACAATAAACTTATTAAATGGTCAACCTACTTGCTCTAAAATCTGGATAATATTTTTATCATATGACTAGATACCAATATAAAGTAATTAAATGATCAACAAATTATTTGTTATACAATCTGGATAATGTATTTATCAACATGGCTAGATACGACAATAAAGTAGAAAGTCATTGAATGATCAAACTGATTGTTCTACAATCTGGATAAAGTATTTATCAATATGACTAGATACGACAATAAAGTTATGAAATGATCGACCGACATGACTAGATACGACAATAAGTTATTAAATGATCAACTCATTTGTTCTACAATCTGGATAATGTTTTTTATCAATGTGGCCAGATATAACAATAAAGTTATTGAATGGTCAACCCATTTGCTCGAAAATCTGGATAATATTGCTATCAACATTACTAGTTACGATAATAAAACACTTAAATGAACAACCAAATTCTTCTACAATCTGGATAATGTATTTATCAACATGGCTTTATACGACAATAAAGTCATTGAATGATCAACTCATTTGTTCTACAATCTGGATATTGTTTTTATCAACATGGCTAGCTACGAAAATAAAGTTATTTGATGATGAAACCAATTGTTCTACAAACTGGATAAAGTATTTATCAACATGACTAGATACGATTATAAAGTTATTAAATGATCAACCCATTTGCTCGAAAATCTGGGTGATGTTTTATCAAGATAACTAGATACGACAATTACGTCATTAAATGATCAACCCATTTGTTCTACAATCTGGATAATATTTTATCAAGATAACTAGATACGACAATTAAGTTATAAAACATTTTTATACATTCTGGATAATGTATTTATGAACATTGCTAGATACCATAATAAAGTCATTTAATGATCAAACAAATTGTTCTACAATCTGGATAATGTATTTATCAACAAAACTAATTACGACAATACAGTACTTAAATGATCAACCCAATTCTTCTACAATCTGGATAATGTTTTTATTAACATTGCTAGATACGAAATAAAGTCATTAAATGATCAACTCATTTGTTCTACAATCTGGACAATGTATTTATCAACATCACTAGATACCATAATAAAGTAATTAAATGATCAACCCATTTGTTCTTCAATCTGGATAATGTATTTATCAACATTGCTATATAAGCCAATAACCCGTTTGTTAAACAATCTGGACAATGTATTTATCAACAAGACTAGATACGACAATAGAGTAATGAAATATTCAACCCATTCGTTCTACAAATATCCTACAATCCTCTACAGTATCCTAAAATATATCTTTCTTTGATAACAAAAAGTTACGTTGGCATAACTGTTTGTGTTGACGCTTTGCCTGCTGGCAGGGTTTCGTTTCTGAGTAAACTTTCAAAAAAAAACTGTGACAAGTTATTATAATACTTTTGGTCAAATAGTTAAAAGTGTTATTATGCCTGATTAATTTTCAGTCACGACGATTGAAACTTTCGTGATTGAAACCTTTGAATCTCATATAAGGATTTGGAAAAATTTTCAAATACTACTTGGAGCACATGCAGGGCAAGGCGGAATCCTTTGCACCTTACTTCGTGCGGACTCGTAAAAACCTGTGAAAAGAATGCAATGCGTTCGCCAAACACCGGAAAATATCCTGTTATCATAAATACATGAAATACTAATTAATAGCAATTAACAGTAAGCTGTAATGGTTAACTGGCAAAACAGTAAATTTATATCTATGTGAAGATGTCTTAAAACATCAAAATCGTTCATAAAATCTGCAAATACCAAGTGTTTTTTTCATAAATATATCTGTCTTATCCGTTGAAAGATTTATCTCAACTGATTATTTTTTATCTTTCAAAGGACTACAAATTGGTCGGAGAGGTATAGCGAAGAATGTGTTGGTACTTGCTGTAGCCATAATGCTTGATAACATTGTATTTACAATTCTCCGAGAAAGACGCCTTCGCAGAAAGAAAATTTAAAATCCCCTGTCGTGTACTCTTCGACTTATCCTCCCAAGTAAACGTGATCGATTCCAAACTACACTTGTTTGATTCAACGTCTTGCTTCAAAGGAGCAAGTAAACAGTCGACAAGTTTATCAGAATAAAGGATCATTCCAATGTACGTGATCGCGAAATGTTTGAGAAGTGGGTTTCCTCTCAGAGAGTCTATCATGACGTTGTAAGACTCATGGTCAACGGGAGCCTCGACGAATAGCCTCAAATTGCGAACTGTTCTATTGTGTTTTATCATCTCGCAAGCCTTGTTGATCGTTTTATTAGAAAACATACCTATCGATATTTCAATCGGAGTCTCTTTGCTGTTTATTAGAGTGTTAAGTGATTTACTTTCAGGACTCAAATTCTGGTCAAACAGACTGAGACAATTGACCACTGGACTAGTCGATATTAAATCTAACCCGTGACTATTATCGTGTCCTGGCGTCAAATACGCAACCTCAATTGACTTCGTTTTCTTACTGCGTTGGATAAACTTTGATAAGGAAGCCTGCAAATCTGCCAAACAGCGACTGTTATCTGTTTTCACCAAAAAGGACACTTTGCGGGGTCCTTTGTCTATGAACTTATCGAAGCACTCCTCAAAGTTCAACATACCAATATCGTTGCTCGGTAACTCTACTCCAAAGACAAAGTGCAATATATTTTCCCTTTCAGCCACTCTGCTAAACATTTTTCTCAACCCATCATTGAAACGTTCGGTATTCAACTTACGACAGTCAACGTGCGCGTACACCCTGAAAGACTGCAATTTGTTCAAGCCAGGGTTACATTTGATCATATCTGACAAGCGATCAACCATAGGTTCTTGGGAATCTGATATTTTGCAAAATACAACCAGCGACTCTAACGACATTTCCCTTTCTTTGCATACTTCCGCCAATACAGAGAGATCTGTAACGTCTGGAAAGTGCAGCCTGAAATTCTGTATCGAGCCAGGTTTAAGTTTAAACATGTTTAAAAGACGGATAAATCTGCATGTCTTTTTGGACACTTCGACACAACCTTCGTAGTCACACTGCGGTTCATACAGACACATTTTAGGCATAGGAGTAAGCTCGGGATCGTCACAAAAGTAAATCAAAGACCGGTGTAATGATTTGATTTTTGCAACACATTTTTCACCGTGTCGTGATATATGTAAGCATTCGAAACAGACACCGTTCAGATCCAAAAGCTGATCTGATAAACGCTCCTCCCGCATAGTTTTGATTTTTCTGTCAAACTCTTCAAAAATCAAAAGACTCGTGGACAGATCCGATATTCCAGTGAGGAATTTCAGAACCGATTGTGATTTCGATGGTTCGTCGAGAAATGTGCAAAGGATATCACGGTTTTCTTTGTTCATGTGGCGAGAAATGTGCAAAGCCGTGAAATAATCTTGCCATGTCTTGTGATAGAAATAATACATCGTTGATTTTTTTATCCTGGAATGCCCTAGATCGTGCACTAACAACCCCAATGCAAGTGATTTGGGAGAGGATATATCGTTTTCCTGGAAAACTGACCTGCTGTCAATGTACACCCTATATGCATCGAAGGCTAATTTGTCTCTTGCCTCAGCGACATCCTCTGGTATGACGTCACCATCTAGGGTGATCTCATTTTTCACACAATACCTCTTCAAAATACAAAGAAGAATCTCAGTGTATAGACCTGTCAGCGTTTTGGGAAAGTCAACAGCCTCTTCTGCTTTGTAATCTTCCCAAAGAATGCAAAGAAACGACACATGTAGAGGGCTCTTGAGAATATCGCTCATCAAAATCTTATTAGCACCCTCCCTGAGTTTTTGGATTTCTGTGGTGAGGTGTTTACCCTTCAAAGGGTCATCCTGAAAATACTTGTTAATGTATTCATTTGTGCATTTCTCTGTGAAACCCTCAACTGCTAAATGCATGTCGCATTTATGTAGATACTCTGCTCGAAGAAGTGGCCTTGCGGTGATGACCGTTGTACAATGTTGTCTCACTTTTCCCTGTATATGATCAGGTAATTCCGTCCTTTTCAAAAAAGATTCATCGATTTCATCAAGACCGTCGAACAAAAAGAGAACTGACTTTACATTCTCCGAAATGAGCGATTCAAGCTCCTTTTTCTTTATACCTATATCGCGGGGTAAAAGTTGCCCAAATATTTCATCGGTCATATTTTCTTCTGTAACATGCCTCATTTCTAGAAAGAACAACAATTTGTACTGCGGGAGTTCACCACAAGCCCAATCATAAGCCAGCCTTTTACAGAGAGTTGACTTTCCCAAAGCTGGTGGGCCTTCTATTCTAATACGCAATGCGTGCTCTTTATCATTTGATAGTTTGAACATGTCGTGAAGGTTCTTTATTTCTTCACCAGCATGCAAACCTCCCTTCTTCACTTCTTTCACTGACAGGCTTGTGTAAATCTCTCGAAGTTTCAGTTTCAAATCGTCGTTCCATGGAATGGGCTTAATTTGTGTAAAGTCACCTGTGTACACGGTTTTCAGACATTCTTGAAGTTTAGACATGCCTGTGGAGTTATTACCTATTGGATTACAAACAAGAAGAAAGTATTGGCAAATGAACTCGAAAAGGGCACGACAGCAATTCACAAAAATGATGAAGTATGCATTCAGACGATTCTCCAACGATCAACATTTCATAAGATAGTAAATATCGAAGGTTTACAATATCTTTTCAATTTTCTACTATAATTTAACACGATCGTAGCATATCACAGGCAACCGTATCACATAGTAAATCATTTAAGACATCAAGGATATTATGAGATATGCCATATTTGTGTCTCCATATCATATCATATCATATCATATCATATCATATCATATCATTACATATCATATCATTACAGATCATGCTGTCACGTCCTAAAGTTTAACATCAGGTCACGATTTTGCATTTGATGTCGTGCCATATCATACCATACCATACCATACCGTACCGTACCATACTATACCATACTTCACCGTACCATTCCTTTACTATATCCTGTTTTGTAACACACCTCGTCCAAACTCTCTATTATGATTGTTAGTTTACGGTCACGTGGTATATCTCATTTTTACACTGTATATGTAAGATTGATAGTTTCCAAAACTGTTAATCGGTGAGCAGTTCGTAATATATATTGCCTTAGCAATGTGCATACGCGCATATTCTGGAACGCGTAAAGAAGACTGCAGTGCTGTCGCCCAAAACAGCCTGTTTCTCCTCGGCCTGCGGTTTCCAGAGACAGAATTTCCGGCAACAAACATACTGTTAGCCTCGTGGCCAGTCATTGTGTGTAAATTATTCCATCCTTTCCCAACCTAAACAATGTACTCTTCCCAAATCTATCATATGATAACACATAATAACAAATAAAATCACAGAATGTCATATTGTATCATATTACACATCATATCATTCCTCAGCCTTAGCACTTTTGCATTGATCGATTGAGGTATATTACAAAAATTACCTTTAGTTGTTAACGTTGAGGACCATCTCTTTAGTCCAACCTTTTCCAATAATTGCTCGAGGAACGACTTGTCTTCATCGTCTATCAAACCACTATCATATAGCTGGTGGAACAATTCATTAGGATTTTGTAGTTTTTCCAGTGTTCTTGTTGGTATTTTCGCCCGACAAAGATACTTTATTTCTTTGAAATGTTCTGCCAAGACATTAAGAAAAGACATAACACCCTTGTAACTCCTAATTATTGAGATAAACAAGAATCCCATACTGAGAAAGATATCTGCAATGTCTTTGTGATATTTCTGATTGTTCTGTCACCAAAACCCTGAACTTAATTGATCAATCCTTTCTTTACTTTAAATTAAGTTCAATGTTATGTACATACTTTGCTTTCAAGTATTAGCTATTTCTTGAAGATATCAGTTCACAACACTCAATCAATAAGATTTGCTCTGTTAACTATCGATAGATTCTCAATGGACAAATCTTGGTTGTCTGGATGTGCAGCCCCCGAACATTGCTATCCATCGCATTACTCCAAGGACAACATATATGGACTAAAATGCTCCCGTGTTTTAGTAAGTGTGTTTCAGTTGCCCATACAATTACACTTTTCTTTTCATTACTACCATAAATTTACGATTTCATTGTATTCGTTTGATCAATTTGTCGAGCAATGTTAATCCTGTATGGCTTCAATTGAAAAATAATCATCATTATACCCATCCAGAATCCAAATATAATAGGTTAAAGTATTTTTTTGACAATACAACTACAAATGGCAAGGGTTGAAAGATCAACACTCAAAAAAGTGAATAAAATCATGATTAGGAACATTAAAATGCCTCTTACTCAGAATGTAAGAATTATATTACCAAACAAAATAGTATTTTTGTTATATAGTATTTAAAGAATATAATGTGAAAATTTCAGAAACCTTGACCCAGCCAGAGTGGAGTTAAATTCTTTGGAAATTTTGAAATTTGGCGGGAAAAGAAGCCAGAAAATCGGGTGATCTGCATACATTTGCATGAATTAATACTATTTTATCACGCAACATACGACTGCTTAACTAGTTAAAAGGTGAACCCAACCAATATTTTGATCTTGCGTTAACAAATTAATTAAAGTTGAAAGAATATTTGCAAAAAAGGTGATGTTCGAGCAAAATACGCTGTGCAGCAGCCCCTTAATCTTTAATTCCAAATGATAAATCAGCGAGATATTCACTGAATATGGAGTTATTCATTAAAATGACATCGTGTATAAATGTAAGAATAGAAGTTCTAGCCACAGAGACCTTTTCTGTTTAATAACGTTCTGGATAAATTCTGCCTCGTATGAGTACAGAAATGAGTAAGCAAGCAAGGGAGCACAGTCAGTACCCATAAGAATTCCTTTATACTGTTTAAAAATATGTCCTTTCAATTCAACCAATATGTTGTCGATGATGAAATCAAGCATACCGATAATGTCTTCCTCTGTATAAAAACTTTAGAATTAGTAATATTCTTAGCAAAATATGTAGAATTACATCCTGATATTACATACTTGTAACGGCGTGAATTGTTTTTTGTAGAAAAAAATGCTTGGTTGATGGTGTTTTAAGCTTTCTTTCAATTTATTATGTGGTATTGTGGTATGCAATGAGAAAAATCAAAAGTCTTAGTTGATGTTTTTTTGACAATACAACTATAAACAACTACTAGCTCAGTAATTGAATCACTCTTTTTGAAGGTGGGGAATATGCCGAGTGGATGTGCAAGTTTTTTCAACCGGTACAATTGCCAGATCAAACTGCATCACATTTAAGTAAAATAAAGGAACAGTGGGTTCTGGTGGTCACAACCTGACTATTATATTTATATTGTTCTCGAGCATTCCACAGTCATCCACCTATTGTAAGCCCCCTTTGGTAGTGGTAGCAACTGGCTCATCTCCCAGCCGTAGAGCTTTCCTTCCAAGAGACCTTGCTGGTGCGCCAACGGCCACTCTTCCTGAACCATCATGCGCTCTGGAGCCAGAGGGTAATCATTGTGAGCCCTGTTGTACCTCGAGGATGTAGCCTGGGTGGGTGGCAATGGTTGTTGATGTCCAGGTAGAGGATGTGGCTTTTGAGCTTGGCCGGGTCGGATCAATCAACTGTGGGGTTGTTTGCCTTTGTGTATCTTTTCGTCACCATCGAGATCCCTCCTCGCAGCCCTTTCTCAACAAAGAAGTGCTGGTCGTAGTCAGTTAGCAGATTTAGCACAACCCCTGTCTTTTTCAGAAGTGTGTCTCAGGAGTTACCGGGGCTGGTGTAGTAGTGGGCTGGATCCAAGCCATACTGATGCAGGTTTGTCTTTTGGAAGCTCTCAAATATGTCTGCCAGGAGGGGGACGTCTGTGCGGTTGTAAAGGTCAGGGTAGTCCCCCAGAGTGTTGCAGCCAAAGGTCTCCCAGACTTCTTCCGCAAGAGCGTAGTTGCTCCCTTTGATGCCTGAGCCAGAGAGCTTGCTGTCGAAGGCCTCTTTTGGCGGGAGCTGGGGCTCGGTGAAGCAGTCCCAGTCATCCATGTACTCATAGGGGTAGATACCTTTGCAGTTCAAGATGGCGTGTTGCTCTTGCAGGGCTCATACTTTGCTATTATGCAGAAGGCCTCAGGTGGGTTGGTCACCATAAGCTTGTCAAGGTCGTCAACAGAAATTGGGCACTGTCAATGAACTGGAGCTGCAGCTTGAGGTTGCAAGGGTTGTAGGCTGCCCCACATTACTGCCCAGTGATGTGGCAGTGGTCACAGACAGAGTCTCTGGCAAGAAGTGTCTGGCATGTGTGGCAGGTCGTAGCAGAGTGATGGGCCTTGCAGTCCTCTTAGGTAATCCTGGACATCTTGATGGTCATATTTGACAGCTCTGAGAAAATGCTCTGCCGTGTTGGACCCTCTGTACTCCACAGGAGGTGGTCACACCGTCACAGCACACGACCAAGTAGCAAAAGCTGCAGGGCTCATGATACTGGGTCACCGGGGTGTTACTCGCCGCGAGGTGTAGCTCGGGCCCCTCCACTTTAATGATCAGGGCATCGAAGTCAGCGTAGATCACAAAGGGGGTTGGGAGCTGCTGTGGCAGTTCTGGAAGGCGAGTTTGGTTTTTCCCTCTTCTGGCATTTCGACCTTCATTTCGACCTTTCGGTGTCCAGCAGGTCCTGCCTGGTGTACCCATGGAGGCAGTATGCTTTGGCAGCACTAGTGTTTGTGCTCATTGTGCTCTGCCTGGTCGTACAGCAGCTGTTTGAGGTCTTTAACCCAGGTGTAGTAGAATTTCTCAGCTGTCTCAATCAACATAACGTTGATTCGGGTCATTCCCTGGGCTGCTTGCTGATGTGAAAGACAATGACGCCTTTGTCCCAGCCAAAGACATTTATGGCTAGGCCTCCCTGTCTCTCAACTTTACCAATCTGGGAAATGAGAGTGAGAGTATTGACACCATTGAAGTACTTGTCCAGCCTGTACTTGGTGGGGTATTTGGTCGGCCTTTGAGTATCCTTCTCTACAGGAAACAAAGCTGAGCGGAGCTTCAAGGGGAGGCAGTTGTCATCTTTGCTTTTCATGTTAATGATTGCCCTCTTGTTTATGAGAGCTGCTGGTCGTAGTATGTAAAAGCCACCTATCAGGGGCTGGTATTGAGTGATGTACAGCAAGCGGGTGGTCACTCTATCAAACACCCAGCCTGAGTTCCCTCTATGTCCACTTTTCCAGCGTCTCCAGGAGTGGGGGGAAGACAAAGTCTAGTGCCTCATCAATCTCCCTGGCCTCTGGTAGTACCTCTTGTCTGTTGCAGAACGCAGGCTCTGAATGATCTGGATTACCATCTTTTTTGTTTATCCTATGGCGCCAAATGGAACTTCAGGCTCCCAAGATCCCGAACCTCTTTGGTGAGTCTCTGGTTGACCCGCGGTCGCACATCGTCCAAGAAGGCTCGAGGGTCAGCTCCGAGTCGATGCCTTTTGGCAACATCTATCTGCCAGCTCCACAGGTGGCACTTGGTTGGCTATCTATACACCACCTACTTAACTTTAAGCCTTCACCACCAACCTCTAGATGGAGATAAAATGCCCCCATATGAGTAAATGTTGTTTTTACACCCTTCTCTCTGTTCCCTTGCAAAGTCCCTGCTCCTGACCTTCGAGCACTTGGTTGGACATCTATGCACCACCTCCTTAACTTTATCCCATTACGACCAACCTCTAAATGGAGACAAAAAGTCTGCCGCATGATTAAATATCATTTTATGCCCTTTTTCACAGTGGTGAACATTGCCATGTCCTATTCAATCTTGACCTAACTTGACACGTTCTACTGAAACTCATCGCTAATTATTCGCACAATGACAATGGCATTGGACATGTTTACTTCAAGATAATAGGAAATACCTAACATATGAGTTAGTATGAAGGCTGTTCCGGGAGGTCACTCCTGCCCATGCTTTTCTAATAAAACCTATTTTAAAATACCTTCGAATTCATCTTACTTTTGGGAATGGCAGCAGGCTCTCCTGTCAACTATTCTGTCTATAATCCTCTCTCCCATAACCATTTTCTCAAGACATGTTTTTCTCTACCTGAAATTAAGGCTTGCCCACAGGGGTCTGTCACATACATTAAAGATTTTTAAGTACATATAATTTTTTCGTTAATTTCATAGCTAGTAGGAAGATTTGACCGTTCATTTTCACAACACATCTCCAGTTACAATCAAATCTCTCTACCAACTATCGCTGTAATGCATGCTACCGTTCTCAAGCCTTTACTGTTGACTGACACAAAACAAACACAAAGTCTAACTCTCTTCACTATACGAATGTACTCCCTAGTCATATTACATATTGCATGGGAGCATGGAAAACCATTGGGGACTGGTCCCAGATTGCCAAAAACATAGTATAGGGTATTTACAGGCTGCCAAAAATCCAATCTCGGCCCAGTCCTAGATGTCAAAAAAAAATCTGGGACTGGTCCAAGAGTGCATGGTAAGCTGGGAGTCCCAATTTGCAGTTCCATATTGCATTTCTTGTAACTTTACATACCTCCACTCCGACATCTCAGTATGCCTGAATTCCTTGTTTAATGGTACAAAGAATAGAAATCAGTATCTTTGATAACTCTGTTGTTGAACATTTCGAAGACCCTGCGATAATCCTAGCTTTGTATGGTGTATTGTGGAGTAATTTGGTATCCAGTAGAAGCTAGGCGAGTTATTTTGGTCATCCGCTGTTGTAATATAAGCCATGAATGACTTATGGTTAGCCAAAATTTCGGTTTGTTGAACATCGGTACTTGTTCGGAATGATGTTATTGGCAGCTTTATCAGCAGAGGCAACAACATATTTGTCATGGATTTCACCAAACACTTAATAGCATCCGGATCTTTAAATACAGAATAGGATCTTCCGCAAATATGCCATTTAAGTCGACCAATGCGGCCCCGGACTATTTTCCTCAAAGATTTGACCTATTCTGACAGTGTGTCTGGCTCGACATCCTGCCTTTTAGCCCATTTCCTGGCATATTCCTAAACAGAATCCATAATGATCTTAAAACTGGTTCAAGTTGATCCTGAGAGGTTCTATGCACTCGGGACCAAAAGATGATAGCTTGCGAAGGTGGTTATGTTCACCAAGTTCGGGTGATAAGGGCCAACAGTCACATGATGTCGTTGTCTGAAGGAATTCATCACTTTTTAAGTGCCACATAATGCCTTTTTGTGATTGAATATTCCATTAGAGATTGTCTTGGTGTACTTATATGACAGTATAGGTTAAGACTTGTTGATGTTACCTTTTTGTTGTGAAGTATATTGCTTATGTTAATGGGATCAATTCCTTTGTTTGTAAATGGAATATGTATAAATAAAGATATTCATCAGTTATAGGCTCAGCACGAACAGACTTATAAAATATGTATAGTGCAATATCAGCAATGATACTGACAAGTCTGTACGGTTGCGTGTTCGGATCTGTCAAACACAATTCCAAAGCATAGACATGTAACCTTCCCAAGTCCTCGATGGAAAGAGCAAAATAGTAAAAACGAAAATACAAATCTTATTAACTGCTGTCATATATTTGTATCTTCACTTTTTGTAACAACTTTCAATGCTCTTTGGTCTAGTCCTGCAAATTTCATATACCAAATGAATTGACATGGAAATGCAAAATGTCTTTCACTTCTGGTATACCATCAATATACCTAGCAAGCGATGTAAACTTTTTGTCAAGTTCTTCCAATTAAATTCAGTAATTAGGAAAGTTCATTAAATATGCAAATTACTGATTATCTTATTTCAACAAGGTCACTACAATATTATTATACAAACAATATGTGCAATAAAGTTAATCAACTTTGGTAAAGTTCTTCCACTTTTTTATTTTCTAAAATTGGGAAAGGCCGTTGAATACGCAAATTAGTGATTATTAGATGTAAGAGTGCTTTCATTACTGTTATGTCAAGTGTCTTTCATGAAAAATGCAAGTTCAGTCGACTTTTGTTTAGACGGTCCGGTTAGATACCCTAATAAAAGTATGAAAATACTTAATAACTTTCCTAATTTTACTTCATTGTATCTTCAATGTACATTACAATCTTTGCTATCCTGACAGATATCCTTAATTAAGAAAGTTCATTAAACATGCAAATTGGCATGGTGTTAAAACTTCTTGAAATCTGTCATATAGTTCCCTGATTAACATTTGTAACAAGATCCATGAAATGTTTGATTTTGTCATTCTGAGGATATCTAATTACTAAAGAAATAATATGCATATGAGTATTAATTATGCAAGTCACATCCACCATTACTAATCAGTTCTTGCTATTCTCAAGCCGTATCCATGCACAGGATTTGATTCAAATTCGATCATCTTTCTTGAGATATCGTGCCAACAGAAAGACAGACAGCCTGACTGACACACAGACAGACTGTAACGTGTGAACACGTGAGCTAAAAATCCAACTTTATCTCCTTTGCAGATGTGTGTTTACGACTAAAGACAACATTCTAAAATAATCAAAATGTCTTTATATAGGCTAAGGCCGAAACCATCAGTTGATAGTGCTATGATAACACTCGAAATGTATTTCCTGTGATAAACAAACTTTGCAGTTAATTCAACCCGATAAATACAAATAACATGTGCCAAACTTTGCTATCTTGTGTCCGTTTTAATACTAGAGAATTGAAGTTTCATAGAAATTTGCTTGCTTCTTGAACATATATAGAACATGAAAACAATCAAGTAAATATAAAAAACTTACGTGTAAATTTGTATGCTTTCGAACCGCTTGCTTTTCAAATTTAAATGGACCAAAACAAAGAAGTTGATTACCCTGGCCTAGGGAACATCATAGGAATTATCTATTTAGTGAAAGTCAGTGAAAGCATGGTAGTTTTAAATGACCGCTTTCATTTCCACAAGCACGCGATATTTAAACAGTACTGAGACCCCTAAGAACGATGGGGGGATATAAAAAGTTGTAACATTTCAGAGGTGAAAAGCAAGAGAGTAAGAATCTAAATCAAATGCTTAGAGCACATTCAATCAGTGATTCATATGAGGCAAACGGTGAACTTGATCACAAGAGGGCCTACCAAGTAGAAGGCGAGGGAAAAGAAACTTCTTGCCACGGAACGATACAACCCTAAAAGAGAAAATTAATGAACAACATACTTGTTGAACGAAATAACGTGTGGCAGTTCTTTAGTATTTTTATCGGGGATCATCGTTGAAAGTCAGTACTCGAAAAAGTCTTTTGCTAGGAAGGAATTTATAATTAATAATAGTTATATCCATGAGTGTCAATATGGATGGCTTATTCTCTGTTTCACGTTTCGAAAAATATTCAGTCGGTTTGGATATTTTATCTTGATCTATATTACAATGAAGGAGGACAGCTAATACAATGTTTTACAAAAGGTTCAATGCAACGGAAATTCATATAAAATTGAGTTAATGTTTAATCTTATTTTTCTCAGAACCCCGGGCCTACAAATTCTTTATAAATTGAAGATAACTACCTACCAGGAACTCTTTGGTATCTACGACATTAAGTAATTGCCCTAGCCCAAGCGTCACGGTGCCTGCGCTACATCAAAGCAAGGTTTCGAAACTAGTTTTTACATTTGTCGATTCTCTTTGCATTTTAAGTCCATATTATAAACAGTAATCGCATCAGAATTCCGACCCAAATCCACAGCGCCTGTGCCGAGCAAGGAAAATATTGACAGGACAATAGGCCACTTAGCCATGCTTTAGAAAGTGGTTCGTTAACCATTGTGATGGTGGTAGCATACACATATGTACTTACATTCGTACTCTGAGAGAGAGAGAGAGAGAGAGAGAGAGAGAGAGAGAGAGAGAGAGAGAGAGAGAGAGAGAGAGAATACACCTAAACTACATATAAAAATCGTTGATAAATAAATCATGGCTTACATTGTTAGGCGTTTTCATGAATACGCCCCACCCCCTGTAAACTGTAAACCGATCTACCTACTCTATCGAGACAGGGGATGTCACGGTACCCGAGTATTTTGGTAAACGAACGTAAAGTGTTCATTTTTTTCTTTCTTGTATCTTCTCAATTTGGAAGTTGGTTCTTTCGGGACATATTAAATGATATTGGGTCTCATTGCGTGTGTCATTGCATATTGACGTCCCTCTATCTATGAAACCACTTTTTTTGCTATTTCAGTGTTCGGCTCAAGTCATAACTTTCAGTTAAACTACAACTTACCATCAGTGATGTGCTCAGCGATGCTTTGCAAGTCCCAGAAGATATTTCCACTCCTTGGCACTCTTTCTGGTGGCTCATCTTCTCCCGCGGCGCTCCCGTCCACCCTTCTCTTCGACATTTTGATCGCAAATGGAAATTGTGAGAGTACACGACCTAGGGTTTTGTCAGCATAGGAATAGAAGGGGGTGAGTCGCTCCCCTGCAACTTATCATCCGAAATAAATAGCTTTCCTGAGCGAAAATATTCCTTTACATAACAGGGCAATGTGTGACCCCCTGAGTTCAACTTATGTAATGTACATTCTACCGATTTGGCGCGAAAAATAACAGTGCAAAAATGTTAATAACTATTACTTCACATACCTTGTACGTAATTCTGTGTTGGTGACATACACATCTAAGTAATTGAACTTACGCCATATTGGTTGTTTTTTACTGTAAACCTTATTCCATCTGGAGTGTATAATTGATATGCAGAACGATAAAGCAGGAACGCTTTGTTGCAAATGGACTTAAATGCTACCAACAATGACTTATAATTGAGAACGGTATTATTACACCTTTATGACAAGCACAATATCCTATCTCTAACTTAAATGAAAAAAATACCAGAAAAATACGCTTGATTTAAAGGCAGCTTATCGTAAGCAAACACCAATGACAAAATTTACAGCTTCATCAACTTCTTCATATACTCGTGTTTATTGAACGTTTCTGCCGAGATGGTTTTATCGTACTAATTTCAGAAAACACTGCAAGGATCAGAGTACTACCGATGCGAAAATAGTAATTCAATTACTTGTCGACTTAACCACAAAAGCCCATACTTTATTATAGAGTGACAGCTGCCTTGGTTACTTATTATCTTGTTAATACCGAATCGAAGTGTCACGTCATGTGAGTAAGCAATTACGTCATGACGGCATCCCGCATGTTAAATTTTGTTACAAATGATCACAGTCATAAAGTTAAAAATTTAAATGACAATGTCAACCTGTTTATTTCACTCCCCTCCTATGTATCTTTCTAGATGTGGACCCTTATTACGTAATTTCACAATTAATATGTTGCATGTTTGTTTGTATGCTTGCATGTGTCCAAATGCACTTGTCGGGGTGACTTTGACCAAATGTCGGTCTCTTTATTAGTCCGGGCGGTACACGCTTCTGCTTTCTTGCATGTGCCGACATTGTGAATCGGTACTCAAGTTTTATGAATGTGCAGAAGCCGAAAGTTCTTTAATTTATGTACATTCTATAGATGCGAGGAATGAACATTCTCCCATTTACTTCATGACTATGTAAAAGTACATTTATTTTGGGAAAGCTTCTTCATGCTGTAGGACAGAAGACTTGCAATGCATAACAGGACAAAAGTTTGGCAGATTTGCTGAAGACCCAACTATATCATATTTAATTACCTTATCCTGCTCGGCAAAGGAAGATATTTACCCGCCGCTACAGAATAGAAGATGGATGTCATGTGAACTTTGTCATTCAGAATATTTGCGCAATAAATACAAAGAAATCCAGTATCCAGGCAGGAAGAACACGATAAATTTACATAATAGGGCGGAGGGAGATACCTGAAGCATATTGTCCAAGACCTAAAATAAAAGGCCATGATCTTCTTAAAGACTAGAATAAACTTGATTCCGGGCATCGAGGCCCCCATTTTTAAACATAAATTAGCCACCCAGGCTGATGTATGAATATTTCTCCGATGCTACCAGTGGGTAGCTAACTTCTAGATATTGTGAAACATGTCAACGTTTTTTCCCAGAAATCTAAAGAAGCCACTTAAATGTTAAAAAAAGTACCAGCGTTGTAAATGTCAAACAACAAAATTTTCCACACAGGGAAAGCAGAAACGGAACTGAAACAAACATTCCAAGTTTATGAAGCCGACATCATTTCAGTGTTTGTATTTATCAGCAGGTTACTACTGTATCGACTCTACCTTAATATTTATTGCACCTCCACAACAAATAGCGAGCAACATTCAAATATTTGTACTCTGACAAACATAATGTTCCCGGTAATAAAAGAAATAACAAAGCAACACGCACTCTGAACTGTTACCCTACCTGCCAGTCGTCACGTAAATGTTGAACAGCCAGATATCTAGGCACTTTTACGTAGGTGACGGACTCGTCGTATTTCGCAATGACTATTAATTATTAACATGCTCATTTAGTGATTCGATTATGGCTGGTTTTATCACTAACAGAAAATGTCTCGCTTTATAAGAAACTGCCAGTTGTTGATTACGTGATTGGTGAAACTATTACGAACAATAATTAAAATATTTAGATGGCAACCAAACCATGTTTTATTACTGCTTTATGTTTTTTTTACTCCGTAGGATGGTTGTAGATATGAAAGAATTGAAACAACATTACATTATATCGCTTGTTGATATTTTATTTTGTGGCAAACTCAATATTTCAAAAATATGAAAACATTTAATGTACTGAACTCTGACCACACAAGCTATATAAAGTTCATCCGACTAGAGCCAATATGGTTATTTCCAAATAAACTTTACGCCTGCGTGTTTGTTGGATACCTTAACGTGGATTTGGGAGCTCTCAATTTTCCCTCAAATACAATTTTGCTACGTTCTGTTTTGACGGGGAAAAACAAAAACACATTTTATATCATACAACACTCCGCATGTGAAGCCCGTGTCTCAATTAGCGGCATTTTTGATGTGAGATGTTACGGACAATTCTTTTGTCGGATCCGCAAACCTTACTTCTGTTTACCAACGCAAAACGGGGTTATTGTCCTTCGCCTGTTTAGTGAAAGTTTTAAGCAACATTCATTTTTTATGATTCCCTTGAACCTCTTCTTACCTTACTGATGGTTGATGATGATGATCAAACAAACTTTTCAAAATCACAACGTTTTCACCATCTTAATGTAGAGCTCCGTCGCCAATATTGCACCAAGTCTCATTTCTCTTTTACTTAAAATCATTTCATGAGTTCAATATATGTCTTCGCGTTCTATTGCCACTACAAAGGATATCAACGAAAGCCGCATAGTGTTCTTGACATTTGTTTTGATTTCAAAATTAAAAATGACACTTGCATATACAGTTCAGGGTCCGTTGCTAAAACACATTGCACCATTACATAAAATCAAGCAGTAAACATCGATGTCAGGATATACTCATTTTGGTCTATAGAAAGTCTCATGTCCTACTTGCGAAAAGCACTGTCGCTGAGCAATCACAAGGAACAGTACTGACACTTACAGGTTACGATACTGTATACTGGGAAAGTATCCTTAAAAATTGGAAGATTGAGTTTCAAATGTGTTATCTTTTTATTAGCGTTCAGTAGACGCAAAACGCAGTCTTTCATTCTATCGAATATTTATTTTATCTTGAGCATCGTCACCTAACGTCGGTATAGCCAACATTAAGGATTTATTGTACATTTTTGAAGGTAACAACTATAATAAAAACGAAAGATAAAATAATTGCGAAAAGTTTCATCTAAAAGACCTAATATTTTTGGCAAAGCGAGAGCTTCCTTATATACACCATCTTCATGTAACATGCAAGTTTTATTGTATTGACACAAAAAGGCTTGTAAATGATTTTATAGTTAATTCATTATGTCGAAAATCGCTTCCCTTCCCCTTTTAGTGTTTCTCTGTTTCGAATTTTCCATAACAAGTCTCATTCAGCAAATCTGCATGTTCAATTTATCTTGAATGCAGCGACAAAAATGCCCGCAGTACGTCACGATTACCATGGTAATTGCTGCGGCTACGTGTTTCTGTATCAACATGCTGCTCCATGGCAAAGTTGATGTTTACCTAGGTGTGAGAAAGAGAAACTATTGAAGATGCTTGATAGGCCCACACATTTCATAATACAAATTCCTCATCGATTGAGAAAGAACGATAAAATGTTTTCTGTTGGCTTAATTTTCCGAATGCTCTTCGGTATGCTTATGCATTTGTATCATTCAGAAACAGGTGAAACTATTCGACTGACATACATCTGGTACAACATAGGGTTGTTACTCGCCTCGGGATTACATTCTGCTCTCGAAGGACTATGAATGGTTTTCTGAGCTGATTCACAATTTTACTCCGCTGTTTCTGTCATTGTTGTAATATTTTTGCTGTTAGGCCCGTCTTTCTAACGGTCTAGATTTTTTCAAACAGCCTGGAAAGACAAGGATCGCACAACGGGTAACACGAGGTGCTTCGTCTTTCTTGCTTCACAAAGATAAAGTTGGGTCTCAAAGTTTATGAATCCGACATCTTTTCAGTGTTTCTCTGCAGGTCATTACCATTTTTACTGTATCGAAGCCAACTTGGTATTCCAACCGATTTTTATTGCACCTCCACATTCATCGTCGCTCAAGAACAAATAGTGAGCGAACCGTCAAATATTTGTACCCTGCTACGACGTATGATTAATACGCTTGTATAAATGTAAAATTAAACAACACGCACGCAGAACTGTGATACCACATGTGAATCGTCACGTAAATGTTGAATACCCTAGCTCCCTAAATGCACGTTTATGTCGACAATGGACTCTGTGTATTGCAGATTAAATTGCGGGTAGTTTAAACATTAACAGATTCTTTGGCTTTGTAATAAGTTGTCAATTATTAGTTAGATGGTTGGTTGAAACAATTATTCAAAATACATGTTTTAGCTTCCATTTTGTCTGATGTATGACAATAGAATCTTATATCATATCTGGGAAAAGCCAGTGTCTCTATGCATGCGCGTGCCTGCGTATGTATGTATGTATGTATGTATGTATGTATGT
>LD350971.1:0-15941 GCA_001465055.1 Ptychodera flava
TTAGCCAAAACAACAGACTACTCAAGCCCATTTTACTTGTACAGCAAAGCGCAGATCGAGCAGAACGTCAGGTCGTACACGGACGCGCTCCAACGCCATGGCATAGCGTACCTATTAGGTAGGTTACAATACATTTGACATATGTACGTCTATAGTTTCCTATTACCTTAGACAATGAAGTTCATGGCTAGATATTTGCGCAAAGATTACCAGAGGCTATACAACATACTTCAGGCATAGAAAACTTTCCGTGTTTAATCAGTCCCTGTCGAATGAAGCCTGCAGACTTTGTAGATTTAACCCGTGAACCGGTGGTGTTTAACAAGAAAGGGGTCATTCAAAGGCCATACAGTATTCGAAACTAGGAAACGAAAACATGGGACGTTTTGCTCGTCCTTTACTCAAGGAAAGGAATAATCACAGATACTAAATTAGTGGTCACCATTCCAATTATTGGATATGAGGAATAAATCTAAACAGCTATGAAAATACGTATACTGATATTTGATATTACAAAGTGCCGCTATCTTATGTGTATAATCCATGGAGTTGAAATACATTTTCGATTTTCACAAAAACAAGACCATGAATAATTCATGTTCTCTAGAGGCTTCAGAATGGGTTATCACTTTGCCGAGTAACAACTTAAATATCGATAAACTTTCGGATCAATAATGAAAGTTACTTTCAATTTAGGCCAGATAAACAAGTTTGTTTCTCGAATTTTTGTGGCAGAGCAACATAAATGGCGAGCGATTTTTGATAAGGAATCACATTCCAATAACAGCTGCTGGTGAAGTGTTTCATTCAAAGAGATAAGGATATGTAAATTTTGAAGGTTTATATCATAATTTCATGTTTTAACCTGGTCACAGGCACTCGAAACACTGTACGCTCGGTGATAGTAAGAGTTTTTTAGTATTACCGAGCTAGCTTTATCATTAGGTTTTAAAACCCTGCTTTTACAAAAAATACATATCATTGTTTTCCACAGGATTTTCCATGAAGGCAAACAACAACCTAGAAATCCTACGACTTCTCAAAAGTCACGGCTGCACAGCAGTACTTGTCAGTGGTAACGAACTGAAGTGCGCCCTCAAGGTGGGCTTTACCGCTGACAAACTCATCTACAACGGAAACGGTAAAGACACGTGGGAAATCGAACTTGCTGTGGAGCATGACGTCATGATTAATGCGGACTCACTATTCGACCTCAACCATATCAATGAAGTCTGCGAGAAGCTGAGAAAGAGAGCAAGAATTCTTCTGAGGATAAACCCAGACATTGATCCGGTCAGTAAGGGAACCGACTCCCAAAATAATTCTATAGGCCGAAAAACTATTCACTTAAAGGGAAACAGTCGTCGGAACTGCGCCTGTGCGAGTTCCTTATTTACAAACAATGAACATCGTACACGATATCTTGAAGCACCTCCTCATCATAGCTGCAACATTTAAATTATACGATGCAGATTATGACAGACATATTTTAACTTTCATCAATCACCATCTTACCTTGGATACAGTGTTTACATTGGTCGTATGGGTCCCATACGACCTTTTAGTGCAGTTCTGACGACTGTATCATTTTAAGGTAGTTCAAAAGTGAAAGACTAAAACTTTTGCTTGAATGTTCCTCAATGAAATTTTTGATGATTTCTGTACCAAATCAATAATAAGTTCAGAGGTCACGGTGTCAATGAATGTTTTTTATTTGTCTTCAGGCCATTTACACATATTTGAAATTCATAATGGCTGCCATCCCTGTGTTAACTCTGGGGAAAAATAAAAACGGTAAAAATTTTTCGTACTCCAAAAGCTTTAAAATGGGCGAGCAAAAGTGGTAGATCAGAAAGGAATTATAAAAAAATTGAGAGTCCAAATATCTGTCCCGAGGCAAAATCGACCTTTAGCCAGTTTCCGAAACTCAGACAAGTAAAACGCTGCAAGGTTGGGAAATGGTCATAACAATGGAAATATCATTTTTTTCTCCCAGCAATCACAAAAACTCACTGAGGCAGCTGTTTTTTGTAAGTCCTCTCGTACTATATTCACCTGCTCAATGAACGTACATCAATATTTTTCCTTCATTGTATATCAGTGATGTCACTGTACCTTTCATGCCAGCCGAGTTTGCTTTGCTGCACAAGGATATACTCAAGAAGAAAGGAAACGCAGACAAAATCAAATCAAAATAGCAAAAAATCTGGAGCTGGAGGTTCACAAACTTTTCTCTTTCCTTTCAGGACGTACATCCGTATATTTCGACGGGGCTTGCAGAGACGAAATTTGGTATTCAAATGAAAGATTTCGATAAAGCCTTGGATGTTGTCAAACTACACGCCACATGGCTCGATCTGATTGGTCTACATTGCCACTTGGGTTCAACCATCAGCAAGATTGACGTATTTCAGTAAGTTTTAATTTCAGAGTGAACCTTAACAGAATTCAGTGCCTGTTTCTATGCTAGCCAATCACTGCCATTTCGAAGCCACGTACAAGCAAGTGCGCCCCACTGGTATAGCGCCAGACGTTCTTATGCAGATTTCACGCCTCGTTCACCATTTATGGATAAATGCAAATTTGTTACGACCCAGTTACCCCGACTCTTTATGGCTCAGATCATCGTGGTAACTTTTCGTAAAAAACAGCCCTGATGAGACAAAAGTAGAAGAGAGTTATCATGTATCACATAGTAATATGTTGTTAGAACTGCGCCTGTGCGAGTTTCTTGTTTACAAACAATGTATTTCGTGTACGATATCTATAGATGCACCCCATCATCATAGCTGCAACATTCATCGTATAATATACGATGCAGATTATGACAGACATGTTTTAACTATCATCAATCACCTTGATGCAGTGTTGACATTGGTCGTATCCCATACGACCTTTGAGCGCAGTTCCGACGACTGTATCCCTTTAAATCCATCTTCTGCTCGAAGCATGACATAATCATTTCAGTCATTTTCACTTATTCGCAGTGTGTCGATAAACTTTGTTCGTTTAGCACATATATGACTTATTTTAAACGTCGAGCATTCATAAAGGGCGCATAGTGTACTCGATATTACAAACTTTTGCCCAACATCTCAGAACTGTGGGTAGGTGCAATTAATATCTGCAATTTTTCAGCACAGCCATTTGAAGCTAAAAGCCTAAAAGCCAAAGCCGAGTCTTTGTAATGTTTGATTATCGACAATGAAATGGCAACTGGCAACGATTCACACATATGACTACGAATTTGAAATTCGAGCAGCTAACTTGTGATTTTGTGTTTTACGTTCTTACAGGTCCTTGGTTGATATTATGCTCAGTTTGATAAACAGAGTGAAAGAGCAGGGTTTTGACCCGCAGTATGTAAACATAGGAGGCGGTCTCGGGATTAACTATGAAAAATATATACAGGTGATGCTCACTCTGCATATGCTATAATTTATAGAAATTGTACGCATGTCAAATGTACTGTGCTGGTGACATCATCGTAGGTACACATATCCACCGATATTGTTACAGTACTAATATAATGTAAACAGAAAAAATAACATTAATGACGTTAAAGGTATACTGTCACGTGTTTCAATTTTACCACAGTTACCATGGAAAGAAAATCTAACCAGTCACAGATTTTAAGCGGGTGGCCGCTTTTTAAAAACAGCGCCCTCACATGGGCGTTTTGAATACCAAGGAACGCCCCTTTGACCATATATGGGCATATTTAGGTTACAGGTGAGTATATACGTTTAAAAACGTAACATGTACACAATCTCTGTCTGTCTGTCTGTCTGTCTGTCTCTGTCTCTCTCTGTATCTCTCTCTCTCTCTCTCTCTCTCTCTCTCTCTCTCTCTCTCTCCAGAAAGAGGACAAAATGCCGAGTACATCAGATTTCATAGAATCAATCGCTGAAAAACTGAAGGGATGCAATCTATGTACAGTCCTGGAACCTGGAAGATCCATCGTCGGGAATGCCGCCATCTTGGTTACCAAGGTGATCGGTTTAAAAAACAACGAAAAGAAAAGGTAACAAACCAATTATCCCTCGAAGTTTATATCTTTGCTATGGACTAGTATGGACACACGTTTTAGCAAAAATAACATTTCTCACAGAAAAACCAAGCTGAATTCATCTGAAGTAAAAAACTGTGTATGGATATGAGAATCGAGATCTCTTTGAAGCTCATAAAATGATTCACATATTAATTATATATATATATATATTTTCACAAAATTTTGAATATGACCAACTTAAGATATTCCACCCACTGTTTCAAATTACTCATTTACTGAACGATTAGATTCGTATGTTACCGAGCAATTAAATGTTTACAAATCGTCAAATCTACGATAGGCCAGCAGCTAACTAGTAGTTTTGTTCGCTTCCTATTGACATTGCAAAACACACCTTCTTAAACATGAATATAATGTTAACATAATTTGCGTACCACAATACAGCATTCCTGAAATCAGAGAGCAGCTGGAACCCTAATATGGCGTCCTTCTTTGACCTAAAGTCCGAGAACGGGGCAAAATAAGAAACAAGTTCAAATTGTTAGGAGTCGGAAACTGTTTACCACATAGTAGCAATAACTAGCTTTAGAATTGTTCCTATCCGAGTCTGCGCACTTTGTTAGACCTTGCATTTCCTACGCGGGGTTGGCAATCTACATGTAAATTGATCCGGCGAGAATTTGCGTGATTAATTCCAGTAAAGCGCCGATATAACTCATTTCACTTCAGTTTTATAGTTGTGGATGCGTCGATGACTGAAGTATTGAGGCCGAGTATATATGGAGCCTATCATCATATACAACTCATAGAACCAACCCGGGTAGGTTATGCCGAAGTTTTTTACACAATTCTAAGAGAACTGTATACTGTGAAAGAGCGAAACCACCTTTTCACTGATTCAAAAGGCAAGGGAAAGACAGTGAACAAAAATGTATTTTTCATTCAGCTCGTCGAGAAGAAAGGGCATGCCTATTGCGGTCCTGAAGATTCAGCTACGTAGATCTGCCAAGCACCTACATAACAAAAAAAATGTGAAGCAAAAAACGACAAAAAACCAACAGAAAACAACAAAAATAAGACAAAAACATATAAAAATATAAAGTTGGTACGATCAAATTTACCAACATATAAAATGCCGTGGTATGTCGTGCGACAGTGTAGTAGCTACTGGCCTGCACTACAAGGCCAACACGACAGAAGCCAGTGCACGGTCTGGGGGCTACAATTATTGCAGCTAGACATTTAAGATGCCTCTTGATTGCGAACGCCTTCCAGTTGCTGGCAGCAAAAACTAACACCGTATAACTATAGTCGCGGCCTTGTGCTCATTTTTGAGATTCAGCGCCATCGAAGGCATTAGCGCGTTGAATATAAACAGAATACTCAATCCAAACAATTATCCAATGATCAATTTTTTAAATTTATCATTTTGCGATTCTCTCCCAGAGCGGCGCAGCCGCAGACCAGGTATTTGATGTGGTTGGACCAGTTTGCGAAAGTGCAGATTTTATCGGTAAAGAGCGCCATCTACGCCCGCCACACGAAGGTTGTGGTGTTGCTGTCAGAGATGTTGGTGCATATTGCTGTTCACTCTCTTCAAATTACAATATGAGGGTATGTATGTAATACATGTACAAAATAAACCAATATTATATAGTATAATACAAACTCTAACAGAAGTGAAATTAACCTTTAACAACAGTAAAGTCGATTTTCTGTGAACTCGATACAAATGTTGTTTGCTTTGGAGGCATTTAAATATAGTTTTTATGGTATCACCAATTTATATTTTTTTTATGATAATAATGCATGCAGAAATAAAACAAATCTGTGTATTGCATTGATTGTAATTCTATTAAGCGTAAGGGACAACGATCGCCGATGAAAAAAAATCAGCTAAATTAAGTCCGTCAACTCTCGTCGTTACAGCATGTACAGTAGTAAAATTTTTATCATCTTTTTATGAAAATCGAAATTTTAACTTTATCCCATGTAATTAACTCGGCCAAAGCGGCCATTTTGAATACGAATATTGGTACAAAATTTCAGTAATGTTTTCCTCGAATCTCAAACATTTCACGGTAATCCCTGATGCTTACTCTTTATCATAAAGGATAATATTCTTTTTAAAGCATAAGCGGAAGTGTAAAACTTTCAGTTTTAAAGTGCCTTAAAGGGAGGGGGTCGTCGTATGCGCGAGTGCAACTTCCTCGTTTACAAACAATGTATTTCAGACAGATCTAGATGCATCAAGTCAACATAGCTGCAACATTTAACTTCTACGATATTCATTGTGAACAAACATGTTTTAACTTTCATCAATCGCCAAACGTACCCTAGATACAGTGTTTGCAGCGGTCCCCTGGCAGACTCGAGCTGAGCTCCCATTTAATAATATAACTGTGATAGCATTTGCAGTTTGCAATGTAAAACCATGCGCTACATTTATTCATGGAACCATTTTGTCTGTCTTCTTTCAGTTGAGACCCGCAGAAGTAATGGTGGATGGCAAGCAGTGGCGTGTGATTCGTCGAGCAGAGACGATAGATGACGTCATGAGGACTTGTCTTGAAGTTCCAAATGACGGAGAATGACTGATAATGGTACCACATGTCCACTTAAGGCAAATCATCAATAATGAGCTTTGATGTGATTAAGTATCGATTATTTGAGGAAAAAGTTTGCTCAACTTTATTGATTAAACTTGACCTTGCTTTACTCATATGTGACTTGTTACTGTCATTTTTGCTTTTGATTAATCTAATAAATGTCGTATTACATAAAAATATACCATGAATTTATACAGAAAGTATCTTTCATTATCCAAGAAAAAGTTTGATCAAAATTTAGCGATGAAACTTGCGATTGTAAATGACGTCAATAATCACGCAATATCTGATTTTGTGCTACTGATTTCCAAAAATATCATAATGAGTCCATGATTGTTCTTTAAATGATCATGACACAATAAAGTCTAAATTTTCAATAGAAAACGGAACTACATTATTCATTTTATTATTTCGCCACTTCATGTATCACTTTGTTGTACTTTAATGGAATGATAAATGTTTGAAAGCCTAGAATATCGATGACAAATGTTCATACATCTCTAAACGTTGCTATATTCGTAACTGTGTATCCTTCGAAGCGTTTGCTGCACCTTGACTCCACGCCCGTTAAGTCTATACTGGTTGACCGTATGGTGGCGCTGCAGGGTAAGACGGGACTGCTGGGACAGTCTGCTCCATGGTGCAGCCACCTTTCATCGGATAGGCTGGAGGGCTTTGTGCTGTTAGAAGTTGTTTAGAGGTCGGGAAGCCTGTGAACATATCATAAAGTAGTAAAATTTTACTACTGCAGCTAAATTAAATTCGTACAGAAAAACCTTATTCTATCACACAATCCAAATTTGGTAGCTTTACTCCTGATGTTAATGTTTATAGAATTTACAACTATGTTTGTAGTGTGGGTCAAATGGTGGTAAATATAATTTGATGGAGGTGCAGTGTGGGTTGTTGTCAACGTTGATGGATAATCAACATACATTAGGCCCAGTCTCGATTTGGAACGTTTCAACGTGAAATCTCACTTGGGAAAGGTCAGACTAAACGCACCTACTGGTCATTTGTTGGGCATAACCGTTTATGGCGTACGTGGCTACAGGTGAGGGGATCGACAGTGTGATATTTAGACGCTAAAAACGGCTTTAGTCTGGTGGATGTGTACTCACTGTTTGTATACATATTCTGTGAGGTAGCTGGAGTCCTGTAAACTGTTCCTGAAGGTTGAGCTCCTTGAACTGAGTACATCATATTCGTGGCTTCCATTGCTCCTTGTGTAGTGACGTATATTATCTGTGTGAAATGAACGATGTAATCGTGTCAATATTACTCGTTCGAGATATATCTTGATATGTGAATGGAATGGTCCTCTTACAAAATAACCATGCTCGTTCACGCTTGCGCGCTACCGGTCTCCCTCTCACTCATGAATAACATTAGATAAAAACCGCCAAACAATTGTCGTATTGAAACCGCTTAAACATATGAATGTCGATTATGTTCTTAAACAATTACAAAAGAATTAATTTAAATTACATGTTCCCTCGACACATATCAATTAATTTAGGATGTAGTTTTGCAGCTTTGGATGACGGACCACGCAAAATTTCCTCCCGTATACTTGTACGTATCTTATTCTTGTAGCTAGACTCATATCGTGAGTTATCTGTTGATTATGTTGGGTGTCATTGACCCAATCGTGTCACTCATGTACTTCCGCGCTTTACCTTTTAAGCAAAATATTTCCATTATATAAAAACCTGTGCCTTGACTAGCAGCTGATGTAATTGGATCAGTGAATCGCTTACATGACTTATTTCTTTAGGTCTATCGCCATCCTCACTGCATTATTCTGTAGACATTGTATAGACCCTTTTCATAAGTCTAGCGCCCTCCTGTGGCCACTGTAGATTCGAAGTCAAAGCGAGGCCAAAGGGGAAAACCCTCCAGCCCCTGCCCAGGGTTTTCCCCTGTGGCCTCGCTTTGACTTCAAATTCACAGTGGCCACAGGAGGGCGCTAGACTTATGAAAAGGGTCAATTAAACGAATGATTCCTCAGGTTATCTGATGAGAGAGTGAACAGGAATTTTGGTGGAATTTTAGTTCAAATAATGAAGAGTTCATCTGCGTTCATCGATAAACTTGAATCAAGATAACTTCTTGGAATGTGTACTGTGTTGATAAATTTAATCTACGATATAGATAGCAAAGGTACTCTACACACTGCCTTTTTGGGATTGTTTCGGAGAAGTAGGATATAATAAATAGAGCAGGTGCATTGCTCAATTGGCTGCAAATGAAGACAAAATAAAGTTGGGTTCTAACCTGTGGGGTCGCTCTTCTCATACCACAGCACCCAATACAGCAGAAAACTGAATTGATGATGGCCAATGTAGCTGAGAGAAAAGCCGCGATCACCATGATTAACACTACTGCGTTGCATGGCTCACCCTGTGAATCATGAAATTAAATGTAATCAAGCCATATTTTCAGTAAATCAAATTGAATTAAATCATACATTTCTGACGGTGTTACATGGTGTGTCAAAGGTCATTGAACCGTAACTTTCGACTTTCTTCTAGTATTATCGTTTCATTAATCGTCATCGTTTTCCTTTCATTTTTCTTCTCTTTATGCTAAATAAATTTACTTTTCAATATAGCTCGTGTATTTGTAATGATGGTTTACATAGCAGGTGTATATAACACGATTGGAACTAATTTGGGATAATTGGGTTTTCATGTTTTTAAAATTTCTCAAACGTTTTAGATGCCCTATGCTGAATGTTGCAATATGACAAATTGCTCATAAAAACAAGTGTATAACTTAAAAAAGAAAAGCAGATGAGGTTACATTTGCAGATTAAACTTACATTATTTCACCATCCAATTATCCCAAATTAGTTCCAATCGTGTTATATATGTGATGGCCATTTTTTCTGTCACCATACGAATTTCGTGGGGAAGTCTGGACTTTAATTCAAATTACAACAATAACAAAGCCAGCTGTGCACAAACTGTCTGTGCTAAAATGGAAAGTTAAAGTGACCAGATAAGTGAAAGTTACAGCTCAGCAAGGAGGACTAGACCTTGGCAAGATGTGGTAGGAGTGCCGATAAGCATATTTTCTCAGACTTGCTTTCAATAATTTGCCATTTGTTAGTGTTTTCGGTTTTTTGAGTGACGTGCATCAACAAAGCACAGAAGGAAAATTTCCTTACTTTTCGGAAATTTCGGTAAGAGCATGATTTATTCAAATAAAGGCTTGCGGCTACCAATTCCTGCAAAGCAATTTCCGCCTTCTAGTTTTGCCCAGCGCCCTCAATGTTTACTTCTCTCTTCCAAAATTTAATCAATCGTCGATCCTATAAAGACAGGAGTCGTGGGAACTGCGGCTTTCGTATATACAACAGTGTATTTCATGCACGATATCAAAATACATCATGTCAACATAACTACAACTTTTAAATTTTACGATGTACGTCATGACAAACAGAGTTGAACCTTCATCAATCGCCAAAGTACCTTGGATACAGTGTTCACATTGGTCGTATGGGTCCCATACGACCTTTGAGTGCAGTTCCAACAATCCATCCAATCATATAATTTAATGTAATTTATTCAACGCCTCAAAGGGGTCAGTCGTGGTGACCTGATTCGCGAAATTGGTGACTAAAATGTTTGCTAACATTACCCAAACAATGGTTTTATTATACGATAACTTAAAATTCGAAGAAAAAGTTGAAAAGCAAACTATATTATTTGTAGAAGGCTATCGTTGAAATCACTTTTACTCAGTCGTGAAGCTTTTGCGAGACAAAGTAATTAACGCACGGTTCATTTGCATGTATACGGCTTTAATATCAATAAGTAAACAAACAAGCCAACAAACAAATGTAAATGAGTTTAACTCGCAACTAAGGATATGTACACACAAACAAACAAACAAACAAACAAACAAACAAACACACATACATGGATAGATACGTATACATACAATGGTGCATAGATAAATACATACATCGTAATAGTAGATTGTTATGGCTAGAACATTCAAAGACAGCATTATTGGGCAGAACACAGATGCGTTGATGATCGACATGACCATTGATGCTACAATCTGAGAAAAGAAGAAGAAGAAGAAGAAGAATACAGTGGTTATAAAGCTGATGTAAAGTTTACACTACAAATGCATAACACATGTTGTCAATCCGCCTATGACTCTGTACAAGGTTGTCTTGTGTACGCAAAAGATGAAGGATTAACGTTAAATAAATAATTAAAGTGCAATCTGGTGGCAATTGGTTAAAAAAATCATACACTTATTCGTCATCCAATAAACAGGGGCCTTAAGCTTATAAACTATAATATCAGTCTTGCTTGAGGGTATTTCACAAATAATCATGCCTTCGCGGCGTTGACCATGAGTTCCGTCGGCATCTGAACCATGATACCTCCTTGTGGAATAAGAAGATCGACACCAGGATAATCACACGTTTCAAGATACACACGACATGATCACACATAGATTTAGTACTTGCCGGTCCGATGCTCTTCTTCCGTGCAGATAGACATCCCAAGGCGCCTGTCACTATGGTCTGAAAAAGGACAGAAATTAAAAACAAACGCGATCGTTTTGTTCAGGTTGCCATTCAAACCATATTCTTAAGCTTCTCTCTAGTTTTGGGCTGGCAACGCTGTTACATGATACACGTTATTGTGAGCTGATGACAATGCAACCCAAACTGACAGGCGTACGCACGTCATAGTACACTGTCCTTGTACCAGGATAAATTACATTAGATCTACTAATACATAATGCCTGCCCAATGGCTCAAGACACAAAATCCGCATAATAGAATGGCCACCTAATGGACCATGTTAGATCATATCACACAATAATTTGATGTGTATATATATATATATATATATATATATATATATATATATATATAATCATAAAAATATTTTGTTTTGTATGAAATCAGTTTTAATTGCGTCCATATAATGCATGTACGTCAGCGAGGAATCGCTTAAAACATAGCACAAACAGTGACGGAATGATTGTAGTGACGTAATTTTAAAACATCGTCAAAGCCTCATGATTATCGTATCAAAGTTTTAATGAAATGGGGATCAGATTTGTCCGATTAGTGGATCTTGGCATTAAATGTTGCATTGAAACGTCTATACAGTGGCCGTATAACATCGTATCAATGCAGAAATTGATATGTATACGTATGTATACAAAAATGTTCCTCACATCAATAATCGTGAAGAAATCACCGTCAGTAGGCCATATTGGATCGTATCACCAAAACAAATTGACATGTATATGTACTTATGATAAGTACATATGCATGTTCTTATCATAAGGGAGCGTTCAGTTTTTACGGCCTGGGGGGGGGGGGCGGCAAAATCTTGTCGCCGGTGTTTAAAAAAATATAGACCCCCCCTGCATTTTTTGTGAAAAAAAGATGACTCCCCCTTTGTCAGACGAAAAAAATTGATGACCCCCCCCCTGAAAAATAACCAAAACCCATATGTCAAATTTACCCGCATGGTTTGGATTTGAACTCCGGTACGCGGCGCACTTTATTCGTGTAGCAGAGATGCCAGTGCACAAACTTCTCAGCCACATCCATTGAAACGTCTGTTAATTAGGACGACTGTAAGGCAATTTTTAACTTCATTTCAATAGACAACTCATGTCTATGGACATTGTATAAAGTAAACTTTATTGGAGTGGTTCGCCAAAGGCAGCCCTCTGGTTAAGAGGGTCATGGGCCATTACGTAAAGTCAACTTTATTCTAGTGGGCCACCAAAGGTGGCATGCTGGTAAAGAGGGTCGATCATTGCTATTGCATAAAGTAGACTTCACTGGACAGGGCCGCTGAAGGCGCGCGGCCATTACCATTATTCAGTGCGTGATCCCAGGGGTCCCTAAAAAATGTTTCTAATATAAGCCGCGGCTTCAATTGGGAATTTTACGGTATTAGATTGCCATGGGGTATTACATAAAGTCAATTTATTGTAGTGGGCCGCCGCAGGCGGCCCGCCGGTAAAGAGGGTCAATCATGGCAATGGCATAAAGTGAACCTAATTGGAATGGGCCGCCAAAGGTGTCTGCCTGTTAAGAGGGTCATGGGTAATACATAATGTATATTTATTGTAGTGGGCCGCCGAAGGCGGCCTGCCGGTAAAGAGGGTTGATCATGGCCATAGCATAAAGTGAACTTTATTGTTGGTATTATGTTTTTGAAAATGTGGTGACCCCCCCTTTCCTACCAGTGAAAAAGCGATGACCCCCCTTTGCGGATTCCAAAATTACAATGACCCCCCCCATGGATTTTGCCGGGCTCCCCCCGGCCGTAAAAACTGAACGGTCCCTAAGTACATTATGTACTTATCATAAGTCAATTAATGATAATATCATTAATTGTTCGATCGAATCAGCCAATGCATGTGTGCGTAATGGTGCGGAAAGCAAGGTGTGGTATTAAAAATTGCTATCAAATGTTGAGATACAAGCCATCAAAACTTAAACATGCAAGACTTATACTGACATTGGCTACTTACAAAAACTCCACACCAGATCCCAGTGCCGGCCACGTTCATTGCACACTCCTCACAGACGGCGACTGTGCCGGCTACTATCGAGGCTACACCGAGGATTATTTGGGTAATGCCGATACCAGCGGCTGCCCTGTGAGAAAAACGGGATCCTTGTTCTTGTCTTGGGGTTTGTAGAAGTGGCTGTTGGTACTGTCCTACTTGGTATGTACGTACTGCTGGCTGTGACTGCTGCATGTCTACACTGAATTGATGATGCTGGGATGAGAATGTGCAACTGAACTTTCGGACAATTAGTTGCAAAATTCCGAGTCCAAATACTTGTCCAAGAGGCGCAGATTACCTGAAACAGACGTCGTTTGTGATGATGGGTCACATTAAATGTATTTTCCATGTAAGTTCAAAAAGTATCATCCCACTCGAATTGCAATTTTTGTGTCATAGGGTGTACAAACTATCACGTGAGAATGTATTGTTAGGTTACTGTAAACATGATAAGCATGATAAGACGGCGTCTCACTGTGGCAGGGAGCGTTGAGTGATCATTCCCGGCAAATTTTTCTTGTACCTCTATAAAAATCAGCGATATATATATATATATATATATATATATATATATATATATATATATATATATATATATATATATAGATAGATATAGGCGCCCCCAGTTATGCAATGCAATAGCACAATATGAAACCTCATTTAAAGCCAGGTGTTTATTTCCCGTATTGAACTTGTACCTACAGCAACCAAAGGCTCCCAGGAGTTGTTCGTTTGTGCACTAAACGACCACAATTTATGGAAAGGTAAGCCTTTTATACGCTTGCCATGGCAACATGTTTGTATACAATATTATATATAATTTTAATTAATAATATTATAATGACTGAGCGCTCCCTTGAAATCGACAGCTCGATTGAACGTGCATACTATAGCGTGACGTTGTGCAAACATATATGCCACTGTTAGCGTCGTATGATATATTGCACGTCGTATAGGACTTGAGATAAAAGACTAAACAGATATTCTAGGCGTAGCTATCAATCGTACCAAACATGACATGTAGTTGACTCAGCTGAAATTGCTTGCGACGGACTTTTTGTTTTTCCAACTGGAGTATCAGTTTTACTGATGAAAATAACGTAACGGAGAAAGACTGACCAGGTGACCATACTTATGTTTTCGGTGTTCACAAATAGGTAAATATAAACATATGACACCGATACAGTATATCATTCGACAAATGCTTTGCTAAATTGTCAATTTCGGAAACAAAAGTAAAGAATGATGTTCCTTCGCAATGTAAAGCGCAACTTTTGATACATAAGGTGCCCACAGTAATGCCATGTAATAGCACAAATTGAAACCCTCAACAAAAGCCAGGTTTTTATTTGACTTATTTAACTTGCACCTACAGCAACCAAAGGCTCCCAGAAGTTGTTCTTTTGTGCACTAAACGGTCATAATTTATGGAAAGATAAGCCTTTTAAACGCTTGCCACGGCAAAATGTCTATATGACAGATAATACATATATTTGCATTCAGATTGCAGTGAAAGGACTCACGAGAATGAGTATTATTTTTGTTTCCCAGAATATTATATATTTGTACGTTGAAATGGCTTTTGACAGGGTGGATACTTATAGAGTCGAATAACCCCCTGTGCTGTTTGAAAAAAAAACCCAAAACATTATTCCTTTGCAGTTTTCAAAGTTAAGATGACCTCTGGCCATAAGCGCTCCTTGAAATCGACAGCTTGATTAAATGTGCAGGCTAAAGCTTGACGTTGTGCAAATATATATGCCACTGTTTGCGTCATATTATATATTGCACGTCGTAAAGGACTCGAGATAAAAAGATTTATAGCAAATAGAGCAGCTAAACCTCAGCTAAAGTTGCTTGCAGCGGACATTTTGTTTTTCTAACTGAATTGTCAGTATTACTGATGAAAATAACGTTCCGGAGATTGACTGATCAGGTGGCAATACTCATGTTTTCGGTTTCCACAAATAGGTAAACATAAACAAATGACATCGATATCATTCGTCAAATGCTATGTTAAATTGTCAATTTCGGAAATCAAAGTTAAGAATGATGTTCCCTCACAATTTATGGCGCAATTTTTTGATATACATTCATGTGTATGTTCTGTTGGTAGACAACGAACAATTACATTTCCTATTCCGATCGTCATGTCCAAATACAAAATGTTCAAACCTATGAACGCGCTGTGTTACTGCACTATATCATAAACCCTCGGCTTTTCTTGAGGGTCAGTGACTATATCACACAGAGTGTTGACGACTAGCCCGTACCAGAATTCATTTGACATTAGAACAGTGCATGTCAACCATATGCCTTTGATCCACAACGAGTTCTTGAAAACGAAAACGGCGCCAAAAGATATGTCTCCAGTCAGAGAGGTTCACAAATTCGATAAAAAATCACTTGAACAACCTACCTGTTCAGCTGGAAATGGCTTTGTTATAGCGTCGTCGATAATGACTCATAAAAAGATATCCTTCTTACTGTGTCAATATTGTTATCACTGCAAGACCCGATAAATGGGCGTCAACGTGTTAACGCGCAGGCGCTGTGGCTAAGTGCATTGTCTGACTGTATTGTCCGAGTAAATAATATAGAGATAAATACATACATAGATACATAGATACATACATAGATGCATACATAGATACATACATAAATACATACATAGATACATACATAGATACATACACCAGAACAAATAGAGAGAATGTATATATATATATATATATATATATATATATATA
>LD350972.1:35343-53140 GCA_001465055.1 Ptychodera flava
GTTACCAGTTTTCATGAAATGTGGAGTTTTGATCAATGAAACCCTCCCACCCCCACCCCACCCTGGTAATCTCACTTCCACTGTTGTCATTAATTTAGTTCTCCGAAAATCCGCATGACAAAACGTCAATGTTCACTCAGTGTATAAAATCTGTGTTTGCCTATGGTGATCTTATTTTCACTGTTTACATCAATGTGGTCATTTGAACAATGATGCCATGCATCGTACATTGTCAGCTCATGTGAAGAACCTTGTTCCGTGGCCAGTTGCCCCATGAGTCGTTGAAATCTATACTTGTGAGAAAGCCTTAATGACATACGACTATTAAAATTACACTCACCCCTTTTAAAACTAAACGTGATGGCACTGTTTATATGATGACGCTATAAAAAAGTATGTTTGTTTAGTATCAGAGGGCGTGGTGAAGTTTCTGTCAAGGCAATGCAGTTCAGAAAGGTCTAAAAGCGCAATCAGCTTATAGTTGGTTTATGGTGGGACCGTGGATGCAGTGTGTCATGTAGTTGATAGGGGAAAAGCTCAAACAAGGTTGCCCGGTATTGACCAACTTCTCGATCTTTGTCTTCGTAAATTATCAGCAACATATGCGCCAGTTATTGTCTGTACATGAACTCCCTGCAGGCTGTACTTTCAGCTTTTTTACTCCCACTAGAGTATCATCGATTTCAGCGTGCCTCGAAGGGAGTGCATCTTTCTGCTCAGGCTGTGGCAAGTCTGTGTTGTCAATTTCATGTCTCAGTGAACAGGGGTTTTAACAGCTGATGTCAGTTGCATGTCCCACCTGTAGTCTAGTTATGTACAATTCATTGTCAGTTTCAAAGAAGGCGACACCAGGACTTGAATTATTGTTGTAATTCGGTAAATGTATCATGCCAAGGCATGTGTGACGATGCCAAAAATCAACTCAAATTTACAGCAGAATGGGGACAGATTTTCAGACTTAAAGCTTCACCAACAAAGAATTGGGCACAGTATGAAAATATATTCATCATGTTTCTCCACAGCTTACAGTGCATCAAATTCTGAGGTGTGATGAAAATGTTAACTTTTTCAAGTTGCTTTGATGAATTTAAAGTTATTCCTCAAGGGGAACGAAAAGAATTGAAGAAAAATTTACAGCACCTGCTAATATACAAATAAAAAACGTGATCTGCAATTCAGCGCGAGGTAAAGTTGATCAAATGTCAGTCAGTATTTGGGCATCACACGTCAAGCAAAAAGATCCATATTGTTTCTTGTTCATAAGATAAGACAGATGACATTTTCCCAGTTCTTTCGTAATCAGCGTCATTATTAATTTCAACGTTCGGGGACCAGGTGCTGTACACTATGATGAATCATTTGAGAAATAAATTATGAAATTTGTTTTTCGTATTGTATGTGCGAAAATTAATTTACTTATCAAGGCCAATTTCGTTGTAAATTTCAGCCCCAGTGTGCCAGATGTACATTTCACTTCATTTGCAGTTAATGAATCATCATTGCGGAGTAATGAACGTTAACCCTGGTGTTGATAATTTCAATATTGATTCTATTGAGAGCTGGACAAGGGGTGAAACTTCATGGAAGTACCAATGAATATTTAAGTGGATGAAGTCACAGCCGTGATCTTGTAAAATTAAGTTTCCTTTCTTCAGCGGAATTGTTTTACAAGTCAGAAGTTAATTAAATTGAAAAATCGTGGCGAATACAGGTTTTTTTGTATTGGGGATATGTTTATGCTTGTTGTCAATGTCGATTAGATCATAGATGTAGATTGATGTGTGTGTCAGTGAAAAGTTCAAGGTTACCATGCTCCACCTTGTCAAACTGTACTTTCTGATCTCTCAGTCGATGTACATGCAAAGACTAGTGATATTTGAGATGTGGAAAGTCTTTAATTATTCCAAGCTCACCATGAACAAAGTCTTTGATTGTCATCCAGTGTTCCAGTCTCATTTCAATTTGGAATAGTCGTTGCAGAGTTGGCACTGCTTCACCATCAAATTTTGGTACAGTCCTGTTGTGTTGCGTTGCCAGTTGGACCTCAGTATTTTGGATATAGGGGTGGCAGGGTGCACTCAAAACTGCAAATTGTCAATCTTTTTTAGCACATCAATCCACAGATTTGCCAGGGCAGGGAGGATACAGATAGAGCTCTCTCAGTGTTCTTCACAGTTTGGACAATCCAGGGGGTGATAATTTTACATAACAATGCATTATTTGCATATTCTATTGTTGTGGAAAATATATATTCTTTTATATAGGTATTGACATATGAATAGATTGCCCCCCCCAAAAGGGGATAGCCCAACTAAAAATGTGCAAGTGGGGGACCCTGACATTGCAATGAAATGTCCTAGACCTGGTCTAGGGAACAGAAAAGTTTAGAAATTTAGTTTTATGATCCACTTAAGGATTATTGTTATTGTCTAATTCTGAATCTAATCGTGCCTTCTTTTGTTTTTTTGTCTTCTGACAGGTTCATTTCAAAAGAGATATGTCTTTTCACAGCCTGCAAATCTCAGCATTGAATTGACCATGGCAGGACCGAAGGCCAACTACCAGCAGCTCACAGCAGACCAAGTACAGCAACTACAGGAACAGCAGTTCCAGCAGCAACACCAGCAAGAGATGGCTGCGCTGCAGAGTCGCATACCACAGACGTTCCGAGACGCCTCACTGGCCCCACTTCGGAAGCTGAGCGTGGACCTAATTAAAACGTACAAGCATATTAACGAGGTAATACGCCTAGAGATTTTGTATTTCATAATTGAAAACATCAGACAGGTACTTTGTAAATAGTCTGAACTCTTCATGTACTATTTAACCGTCTATTTACATATTTATAAATCAACCCCTTGAGCACCAAAGTCTGTTTTTGTTGCCGTTACAAATTATACCCGTCTTTTTTTTTTTCAAATTTTTCCCAAAATTTTGACGAAAACTGTAGCCATTAAAATGTGAAGTCCATTTGGTCCACAATTACCTTTAAAAATGACAGAATAATTCATTAAAATTGGAAAAATGTTTTACCAAAATTTTAGAGGGTAAAATTCCAGCACTTAGAGGGTTAATTTATTCAGTGTTCCTTTCCTGCCTTGTTTTCAATTGCACACTTGTTGATTCAGTATGGATAGATAATAATTTCATGTTTTCATGCACAATTGCTTTCGCATATACCAAGTTTATGTGTGCCTCATTGTAACCTCACATGGATTGAAGTATATTCTATGTGTGTTAAAAAAAAAATGACCATAACAAATTTTAAAATTATCAATATTTGCCATGTTGGTGCTGATTTCAATAAAGGAAAATTGGACAAGGAAAAAATCACTCTAAGTTCTTTTTTCAGATTAGTTGTCATGACCCCTTAATGCTCCATAAGTTCAAACTTTTTATGGGATTTTGCAATATTTTCCGTTTATGAAGTGCAGTTTTCTGCTTCACTTCCTCATTCACGCTGAAATATGTCGTGTTCAACTTGACAGCACAGTCAATTCTGAAGTCCAATGTTGTTGTTGACACTGAATTTTAAACCCACACTTGAGTTTGATCATCAACAATTACAGTGTTATCAATGAGTACACAGCACACATTGTCGGAAAAGCTAAGATTGTGTATTGCAGGAAAATTGGATATCGTTGAAAGAATTCACTTTCAGCGGCAGCACCAGCAGGTGTTATTTCTGGAACAGAAAACGAAATAAGTAATTTTTCGTAATCCTTCAAATATTGGGAAAACCATGCTTTGGGCGTAAAAAAGACCTGAAACAAGAAGTAGGCAATTTTATTTGTAAGTCTGGTCTCGTGAATTGTTTCAGGGGTCACTGCACTGCAGAAACAGTAGACATTTAATTGCTACTGGTTGTGCCTCAGCATCAGCAATTCTTGCTGTATCTACTGTCAGGCATAGTTAATGATGAATGGAGTCATTCTGCCCTGATTCTGCATCTGAAGATAATTACATATTACTGCCACGGTTCATCGTGATCTCAATTGTACACTGATAATCGTTTGACAAAAAAACTCGAGATAAAACCCCACAGCAATTATAGTTGTATTGTATGCTGGGTTCTTTTTACAATTACAGTAAGGGCATTCTATTTATTTGTTGAAAAGAAAAATTATAGATACCTGAATTTTCATCTAAATGGACTTTTTGAGAATTCGTGGTCACAGTGGTCATAGTGCTCAAATTGTATGTTTATATCATATGACAAAGAGAGCTGAGAGTTAAATGTAGTTTTGTTCATGATCAGCAAACCACACTCTCTATTAAAGTCATTCATCTGGACATTACCCCACTGCGTAAGGAAGATCTATTATAATAATCTCTGTAGTTATCTTGTACTGACAAAGACGAGTACACAGACACCAGACAACACACCACACTGGGGTCATTCACCTTTCTAGCTAAACAAAGGGGAGTGCCGAGCTTGCAGTACCAGCCTTTCTTGTTGTCAGATCCTCTAGTGATAATTCTATTGATGTGGAAGTTGTTATATCAGCTAGCATATTACCCCCCCCCCTCCCCCGATCTACCCTCACCACAACAGCTTTCCCCTTTCACCTCCACTTCAAGCTTATCATGTGATGGTATTGTTCAACCGGGGAGTAGGGTTGTTTGTGCCAACGAATTTCTAAAACTTTAAACCACAGGTTTTCCGCAAGTCTTTCATATTCTACTATCTTATTAATGATACTAGCAAGAGTGGAGGAAACGTACGAATGTGCCAACGAATTTCTAAAACTTTAAACCACAGGTTTTCCGCAAGTCTTTCATATTCTACTTTCTTGTTAACCCTTTGAGTGCTGTAATTTTTTTTAGTGCAACATTTTACCAATTTTTATGAATTTTTCTGTAATTTTTTTTATAATTTTGAACCAAATGGACATCACATTTCATAGGCCACAGTTTCTTATCAAAATTTTGGCAAAAATCTGAAAAAAATTGACTGGGGTATATTTTAGAAAAGCGACAAAAATTGATTTTGGCGCTCAAAGGGTTAAGTTCACAGGGTATGCCAGAACATGAGTGGTGATTGGTTTCTTGGAAAAGTTTCTCACAATAAACGAGTTGCACATGTCTCTTTTATATTTTGGTGTAGTCTTTTTTTTTCCCTTTCAAATAAAACATAAAGACCCGTTCATCGGGTGTCAAGGATATGTGTTCAACGCATTCATTTTGAGAACAAATAATAACCTTTTTCAGACAGAAGTTTGTTTTGTATTCCAATATGTTTGTCAAAGACTATAGCACAAAACAGATACTAGTAACAAGCTGGAAAGTTTTCACAGGTGTTAAAGCATATGGCAGCCATATGTTGTGTGTTTTGTGTTCAGTATTTAAGTGCAACAACACCAAGTGTCGTTGAGATCACAATATCTTGCGACAAGGTGATGCAAATTGTATGTGTAAGTGGTCAATGTCTATATATAGCTCTATTGAGATAACTAACATGTATATTGTTCAAGGCATTGCCGACAGTTTTGCTTTTGGTGTACTCTTTTCACCCTGTTTCTCTTTACAGAAGTCCAAATTTGCCATTGAAAACAATAGGAGTGTTCCAAACTCTTATCGGTGAAGGGGAGGTCAAGTCCTCATGCAATTATCCAACGGATCGTCTGATCATTGCACTTGAAATGGTAGAGGGCTTGTTTTTCAAATATTTTTTGTACAGAGCAAATCAGACATTTCATATCCATCGTTATTCTCTCTTCGGTAGGTGTACTATGCCAAGAAGAAGAGGCGGGCTAAGGAGGCTCAGGACGGTGAGACGACGACCAAGAAACCGACGCGTGTTTACAATGATGGGTATGACGATGACAATTATGATTACATCGTGAAAAATGGAGAGAAATGGAACGACCGATACGAAATTGATTCGCTTATAGGAAAAGGCTCGTTTGGACAGGTATGCGTTTGTTTGAGACAGTGGAAGTTCAGAGAAATAGTTACAGTTTTGCAAAAAGAAACGTTCAGATGTGTATGAGAAAAACGTGTCCATGTGTAAGCTCATTGGGCTCTGCAGCCCCTGTCTTTGAGTGTTCAATCTGGGTATCAACATGAAACAAGGATGAACGCACAAAGGGTTTTCCTGTTCATCTTAGCAATGTTCTGGACAACAGACTTTAAGGTAGGACGTGCCTCAGGGACAGACTTTAAGGTAGGATGTGCCTCAGGGACAGATGTTTGTACTCTTAAACTTTTACAATGCGTTTCTGATCTACCACTTGTGGGGGCTCATTTTAAAGCTCTTGGAGGTAGGAAACAATTTCACTGTTTTAATTTTTCGAAAATTGAAAATTTCATTTTTTCTCTTAAAGTTAATGACACAGGGATGGCAGCCATTTTGAATTTCAAAATATCAGTAAATGTCACAGAATTAGTTTCTCTAGTGACAAACTTTGCATAGTGACCCCTGATTTTTATTCTTGATTTGGTAAGACAATGGTTTAAAGTTTCTTGGAGAGGAGAGTTTGAGCAAACTACTAAGTCCTTCACTTTCAAGGCACATACCACCTTACAGAAACTACCTCACTGGGCATTTTGTTTTGACTTTCTGATCACAGGTCGTAAAAGCGTACGATCATGAGGAGCAAGAGTACGTAGCCATCAAGATTATTAAAAACAAGAAGCCGTTCTTGAATCAGGCGCAAATTGAAGTACGATTGCTGGAACTCATGAATAAATACGATTCAGAAAGTAAATATTATATAGGTAAGTCTGCAAGAGCAACTTTGTCTATGATTGGTCGATTTGGCCATGTACATCATTTGTCCATATTTTTCCACCAATCATGTGAAGCCTTCCATAATCATGTTGAAACATGTTTCCTCGTTACAGTTCGATTAAAAAGGCACTTTGTGTTCCGCAATCACCTATGCTTAGTGTTTGAGCTCCTCTCCTACAACCTCTACGACCTTCTGAGGAATACCAACTTTCGCGGCGTCTCGCTCAACCTGACACGCAAGTTTGCCCAGCAGATGTGCACGGCGCTGCTGTTCCTGGCGACGCCGGAACTCAACATCATCCACTGTGATCTCAAACCTGAAAACATTCTACTGTGCAATCCTAAAAGAAGTGCAATCAAAATTGTGGACTTCGGAAGTTCATGTCAACTAGGGCAAAGGGTGAGTACACACCGATTCCTCCTACCCATCACCACCCCCTCCCACCCCTCATCTTCCCCCCATTCCCTAATTCCTGGTGTCTACAAAATGTCTTGGATCTGATGCATTTTCTTTGTATAAGGATGCATTCCGAGTGAACAGGCACATGCCACATAGTTCACTGAAATCTGCATATGCTCCTGAAATCTAATTGCAACAGAAGGTGTTCACTACATAGATATAGCCTTACATTTTACCAAGATTTCATCCTGTACCGACAAAGATTAATCAACACTTGTTGTAAGAGAAATCTCTGCTAAGAGTTCAATTTTCTCCAGACATGCCATGTTGAATGGCGCCTATCTTCCTAAATTTTTATCTTTCCCCAGTAGGACTACCGGGAATGAGATTTACAGCCCTTTGCAACCACATGTTCCCAGGCTATACACTTGTTATTCCCTCTTTTTCAAAAAGACAATACCCCGTCGGTCAAAATAAAAAACCCTCGTAATATTAACAAATACCTGTAAGGGGCAGGGTCCCACTTTTGATTAAAGTTGGTCATAAAATTGCAGAGTGGATCTTCACAATCCAAATATCTGGCTTTGTTTCCCCATACCTTCCCATTCAGCAGTTAGAACAACACACAGGTACTTCAAAGAGATGAAAAGAGCACACAGGTTGCCACGCCCTTGTCATAAAAAAATAAGATTTTACGAGTTTGACTAGTTTCAGTTTCTGTGATCACAGCCAGTAACTCAGATTTTAATCCCATTGGGATTATTTTGTTGTCTTGCGGCTCTTTCCACTATCAAAATTTTTTAGTGGGCTTTCCATTGTGTCTGAGACTTCTACACTTAGGTCGACTGACTTACAATGAAGCAAAGTGCCCTCTAACAGTCTATGAACTTGCTGGCGTTACTTTGGCACACATTGCAGTCCATTTATGTTAGTCAAGAGGGAAGTTACCCTGCCTAATTCTCCGTGAATACATTAAATTTGCACGATGCTGAACTTTCCAGCTTTCAAACCATCTCAAACCCGGTTTCCCAGTATACAGGTGTAAGCTTGCCACCTACTGACAGAATCCAGGATTCACTCGAAATGTATCGTGGAAAGTTCTCGATACAAATGCAGCATATAAACATGAAAAATTTAAACCTTCCCTTCCTCCCCTTTACACACCATGACTTGGTACATTCCTATTGTTCAGTGGGGCAAGTTTAGACCATATGGGGTTGACTACATTAGCTCTACAGGTGTTGGTTAATTTAGGTTTTGGTGCAGTCACGCTAACTGCTACATAAATTTTGTTAGGAATAACTCTGCAAGACTAGCAATTGACAGAACTTTGTAGAACCCTTGTTAGCAACAAATGGGTAACCTTGTACGGTGTATCTTGTTTTCCTTGTTTTCCAGATCTACCAGTATATCCAGAGTAGATTTTACCGATCGCCGGAAGTCTTGTTGGGTATTCCCTACGACTTAGCCATCGACATGTGGAGTTTAGGCTGTATACTGGTCGAGATGCATACGGGGGAGCCACTCTTCAGTGGATCAAATGAGGTGAGTGACCCCCTATTCCATCCATATCTGGCATGGTACAGGAATTTGGAATGTTATTCATGTTACAAACGCGAAGCATATTGAATAGGCATCCTGACATCTTTGTACAGTTGTCAGGTAGAAGAGAAATACCAGAAACATCATGTTAAATCTACCATCGTATTTTAACCCTTTCACCACCATGGTTTGGCCCAGAGCCGTTGTTGTCAATGGTGATTGTGGACCTGTCTACACTGAATTAGGGATGAACAGGTTATGAGCAACACTCAGAGCACTTTTAATGGATATTGTGGAAATGCTCTGGTCATTTAATAGGAAAAGTCTCAATTTTATGGTAATTTCCCAAAAGCAGAGAAACCTAAACTTGGCTCTGTAATTGAAGTACTCTTTTTTAAGGGTGGGGATTTTTGCTAAGTGGTTTTGACTATGATGTCTTCTCATGGTGACGGGGTGCCGTACGTTGTGAATTTGAATCCAATCGAAACTTGACTATATTTGATTTCTGTCGCTCTCATCAACACAATGTGCATTATTTACAATGTTGGCCTCAAATGGAAATCAATTCTTTGGAAAATTTACAAACTTTAATCACATGGTTTGTTTTTGAAAATTTATACATAAATTCAGGCATTTTCATTGGTTGAACCATTTATCTTCACCAGGTGGATCAAATGAACAAAGTTGTAGAAGTGTTAGGATTGCCTCCCAAGCACTTACTTGATCAAGCACCCAAGGCCAGGAAATTCTTCGATAAACTACCTGATGGAACATACATACTGAAAAAGGCCAGAGACGGTAAAAAGGTAGGTCAGAACTGGCAGTGAATCTAAGAATTTCATGTCATTTTTTGATAAAAATTTTAATATTTCTATTGCTGTAGGTGGAGCATTTGTAAGTGTAATAAATACACCAGCTTGCCCTGTTTAAAGTTTTATGTCACTTTTTACACCACTATTTCGTTTCATTAATTTTTTTTTTTCGTCTTCTTGTCATCAATTTTATTACAGTATAAAAGTCCAGGCACTCGTAAACTACACGACATCATTGGTGCTGAGACTGGTGGCCCTGGAGGCAGAAGGGCCGGTGAACATGGGCACACGCTCTCAGATTATTTGAAATTTAAAGATCTTATACTAAGGTAGGTGAAAAGGAAAAAAAATCAGCAAAGTAGGAAAAAAAGAATTCTATAAATTAGTGAATCACATGATTTATTGGAGCCTTTCGGTCGAATTACCCACAATGCACCACTGGAGCTCATGCCCACAAGAGGGCGCTCACACAATTCTGTAGCATTTTCCATGTAGAATGGAAGCTCCTACAGGAAGATCTCCAGACACACATGTAGGTATATATATTCCTCAGCATTTCGCATGATGCCATTACACTTTCTAAATTTACTAGTCTTGTCAAGTTGCAACAAACTTTTGTTGTTGTTGATTGTACATTTGCTGACTTTTACTTTTGTCTATGCTTTTAGGATGTTGGATTTTGACCCGACAACTAGGATAAAGCCATATCACGCTCTACAGCATTCTTTTTTCAAGCGAACTACCGATGAAGGAACGAACACTTCTAACAGCACGTCCACCAGTCCAGCCATTGAACAGCAGGCTGGCGTTGGGGGCTCATCATCAGCCTCTTCGGCGTCAAGCTCTGGTGGATCAAGAGGTCAGTATGGCAAATGCTTCCTGTCACTTCTACATTTGAAATCATGTTTGTAGACCTGCGAGGTGAAGTATCTGTCCCAGTTATCTGGCATTTAACTCTTTGAACCTGGCTCGGAAAAAAATGTCCGCATGATGTCATAGGTCACCACTGGGTCAGGGTTCAAAGGTTTAAAACAGTACTAGTCTTGCCCATCCAGCAAGTTTGAGAAATCATAAGTTAACTTGCTTAACCCTTTGAGCACCAAAGGCGATTTTTGTCGTCTTTATACCCTAGTCAAATTTTTGCAAGTTTTGCCAAAATTTTGATTAAAAACTGTAGCCATTGAAATTTAATGTCCATTTGATCCAAAATTATCAAAAATATTACAGAAAAATTCATAAAAATTTGTAAAATGTTGCACGAAAATTTTTGTGGGAAACACTACAGCACTCAAAGGGTTAAAGACAGAGCTTGGTCCAGACAGCAAAATGAAGAACTTTCAACAGTAACGTTGTCAATATCTCACCAGCAGTCTTGATAAGCTTTCTCAGAACTGTTTACACATTGTCAACACAATTTGTTTGATTAATGAGGTATCAACAATCAGGCTAGTGAATATCTGTATTGAGAGAGGTCAAATATTGATGAATAACACCTTGTTCATTATCTTCTGCACTTGAAAATCTGAACATTTACACACACACGCACACACACACATTTACATACTCTAAGATACTCGTCCCATACAGGAAAAATCTCGCTATATGATTTGGTTCCCTTGATACCCCACAAATATTGTTCAGAGATCTATGTTTGCCACTGAAATCATTGTGACTGACTCCTGTCACAGCCCGTATGTTGGCATAACTGTATTGTTTTCAAGTTCAACATGTTGTGGAGCTTTTTTAGGGGTGGAAGTACATAAGTGATAGTGGATCATTGATGTGTCTGATCTACAGTCAAACCTACCACTCTGTGTTAACAGTACATGCTGTAAGACACAAATATATCCACATGCATGGGGATGGAGAGAGACAGACAGAGACAGAGAATTAATATCAGATAAGTGTCAGTGCCGCTTATTTAGGTGCACTATTTTCTACAGGCATAACTTCTGTTTGTTGCCTGATCTTGTTAGATCCCAATTTCCTGTGTATGTTTTTGGCTCCCTTTGTGTTAGAAGTCATTCACTCAGTCTTTCAGTTTGGTTTGGTTTAGTAGTTTATCCTCACACAGATAATCTTATAAATTGTTTATGCCAATAACATATATAATGTACATATATTCATCTGTGCTTCAGTTCCGTGTATGAATCAGTTACCAAAAGTTCCTATCATGCAAATTTCTAAGTTAGCAAAAAATGCGCACAGAAAGCCAGATATGTGTCGTACAAACCTGCATCACCATATCAGCCCTTTCTAATCCCTTATGTTGACTCCCCTGTGGTAAAGAGATAACAAATGCTGACTGTACTGATTCTGTTTCAGGTGGGGCATCTTCCGGAGGTAGGGCAAGGTCAGACCCAACTCAACAACACACACAGGTGCATTCACAGGGAAATCCCGGCCACCACGTGACCGCCGTGGGAGCCAACACATCCACAATGGAATACGAAGCTGCAGCCCAACAACTGCAGCAGCAGCAACAGCAGCAACAACACCACCACCACCAGGGACACCCGCCGCAGGCCGCGCATCAAATGTGGGCGGCACCGGGCGGTGACGTGGGTACATCCCACCTGAACAGTTCTGTAGTACACCCCAGTACTAGCACTCATGGACATGGCCATAGCCATTCGCACAGGTCGCGGAAGCACCACCACCACCACCAGTCGCCGTTAGCGTCCTCCTCCACCTCGTCGTCGTCATCTGCGCTCAGTAGCAACCCCCACGGACATCCGCAGCCAGTTCTGGTGCCAGCAGCTGACCCTAGCAATTTACATGCTGTGTCTTCCACGATTCAAAGCATTGACCCTGGACAAATTTATTACCAACAGTTGCACCTGCATGCGCCCCAGCCGGGCGTTGTGTACGCCCAACCGCCGCCTCATGGACACTTGGAATGCACTCAGACCGGGAGCCTAAATATGCAGCTTGGCGGTTACCACGGCAACCAGTATCAACTCCATACTTCAATTTCACATGAACCTAGTCAAACTGGAAATTTACATATAGCGCCGGCGTACGCACCTGCGCCAGGCTTCGCATTACCTTACACAATTGCACAGACTGCGACAACTGTCGGTCAAAGCATAGTGACACAGCAGCCGACACAGAGACAGGCAGTTGAGAGAGGGGAGGAGTCCCCGATGGTCGGGGTGTGTGTACAACAAAGCCCTGTCGCTAGTCATTGACGAGGACTTCGTAACAGTAGTTCATTAGATTGTAGACTCGCCAGAGATATAAAGCAAAAAAAAGAAAGTTATCGTAAATATTGATCACTGAATTCTGTACTCCAGTCTCGGAACTATGCTCTGTGGAATTCGTTTATCTGCAGGCTCGGACTAAATCATGTAAAGTGAATCAAATGTAAAAAGGATGAAAACACAAACTGAAAAAAAAAGACTGCAAAAAAAAAAGCACTGGACCTGTACATTTGTGTCTAAGCTTTACAATTTTTTTCCTTCAACTTCTATGGCAAAGTCAAAAGGTTCGACCAACAAGAATGCTGTGTGAAGACTTTTACGGGGAATTCCCTTCGGGATAACTAAATGTGTGCTGTTGATACTGTATATTTCCGTTTTTTGTCGTCACTGCACTCAACAGGGGTTTTTGTTTCTTTTCCCATGAAGATAAGGAGTACAAAATAGGAAAGGTCAAGGAACATTGCATTATGATTGGCTGCCTTCCACGTTGTACCCCTCAGCGTGTGTCTGAAATGATGTTTGCAGGACAAAGAGAAGAAAACACAAATATGACATATGGGTGGATACAATATGCAACTTTGGTCAGTAAAACAACAATTGTTGAAGGAACATTTCATGTTCAAACACGATAAAAGGTGCACATAATTTTTTTTTCTTCTGCAAGTGTAGGGTAAACATAGTTGAGAGAGAGAATTCAATGCAACGTGCATGCCTGATTTCTTGTGCCTACACCCCCTGTCTCTGAATGGTATGGTCTTAACTTTCTATGGCATGGAGTTCTTACAAGACAGGGAAAATATATTCAGGGGAGGGGAGACATGGTTCACTCAGAGGACTTGCATTTTTTTATCTGAAAAAAAAAATACGGATGAGGGGCTCTGAGGAGTGACGTTGTTGTTTGTGATGTTTCAGTGTAGTTGATGTGGATGATCTGTTCACGTGTTGCTAAAAAAAAACTACTGTCAGCGTTAGGGTAAGGGTAACAATTGGCTTGAGAAGTGTGTTACTTGATGTTTGTTTGTGTGTATCCCACCTTGCTGTCTCTCCTCCAATAGCCACAGGATCACGCGTGCCAGCTTTGCTGTCACCGTGGCAACACAGCTCACTGCCTTGTACCGTATCCGTCTCTACCACCCCAATCCCTATTTTCACCCTGACATGATGTAATGTTAAAGTGTTCAACGCCTGCCCAAAACCAAAGATTCGAAATATTGAAGGGGGGGAAAAGGAGAAGTTTAGGAAAAAAAGATATTGTCTGTCTGGTCAGATTTGTTCAGATTTGTTTTTGCTTCTATGAACTGCTTTTTTGGCGTATTTATTGTATTGTGTTTGTGAAAGACAGGACAGTGTAGGTAAGACTCTACCAGAATGTCTGTGCCCCAAAATTTTATTCCCACACGGAGTGAACTGGATGAAAATTCTTGTCTTTTTAATTTGTAGAATTATAAATCCAACACTTGTAACGAAAATGAACTTTTTTTAAGTCCGTAGGGCCTTTTTTTAGAACAGATTTTTTCATTATTTGTACTTTTTAGAGCAGTTTCGTTTTATTACTCTTCTCAATTCTGAACAAAACAGCATTACGTTAAGAGCAGAGAGTTATTGGAGAAGACTCGGAGACCATCAGCTCCCAGTTCCTTGAGGGGGGTCACGCGTTTGACCTGATGCATGTGTTTGTCTGTCTCCGTGTGTGTGTCTGTGTGTGTCTATCCGTCTGTCTGTCTGAGGGTACACAACAGTGGTTACTTTTGTGCAGAGTGTCGTCGGTGTACTATGGCTTTCAGAAAGCTCCATCGTAGTCGGAAAGTTCACAACATGTAGTGCACATCTGGATGCAAGTTTTCTGTTTCTGTAAAAGTGTCGTCTTCTTTTTAACTTTCCCCAAAGGAGCAGTTTGGTTTTTTTTTTGGAGGAAAAAAGAAATGGTTTCTGAAGGAAACGCATGTATATTAAATTGTGGTAACAGAAAGCATTAAGGGTAAAAAACTGAACTTCTCTCTCTCGTCTCTCTCTTGAAAGTTTTTAATTTTACCTGGTTTTTATTTTTTATGGGAAAAAACCAATATTTCAAGTCTGAACCTGTCTCCAAAGACTGTATTTTGTAAAATAAAACTCCTTTGAGCTGTAGATTTTAGCTAGTACCTTTTTTGTAGATTTAGCTGAGACTGTGTAGTCTTAATTATAATCTGTAAAACAAAAAAGTTTAAAAAAGGACAAAAAGTGGAAAAAAAAATATGGAACAATTGAAATTGTTTGTGTGTTAAAAGTCATTTTATATATGAAAGGGATCACCTTTTCCTGTATGATAACACAAAATGCATTCTGTCATTCACTTGATCTGTTTAGAATTTAACAAGTATTAACCAGTGCTTGTATTTTCCTGATTCTGTGTAGTAATGATTAGTAGAGAGTAGTTAACCTCATAGTGGGAGGGGGGTTAGTACCCGAGTAGTGTAGCTTAATTTTTAAAAACTGCTAGTTAAGACTCGTCATTGATTCCTGGGAAAACCTGATTCAAGTCGCTGGTGAGGTAACAATCCCAAGCCGTTTGTAGAACTAATTTCTGATTGCGGTTGGGTTTTTTTTCAAAGCCATCAGATCTGGTCAGAATAAGGTTCCAGGGCTGGCTTGGTCGATCACCTTGCATGTCGCTCTTTCAACTAGTGAGCTCCGATTAAATAATAGTTACAAGAACTGGTTAATGCTTGTTAATTGATTTCTGTGTCCTAATTAGTGGTAGGTAGTCATAGTAATTGATGACTTTTATCAACTGTCAAAATAAATTGCCAATTACTGAATTGGCCTCAATTTCGATCATTGACAGAAGTAATTAAAAGAGATTGTTATTACCGACATTATTTAGTGTGATGTCTTTATTTGGTGATCTTCGAGTGTGTGTGCAAATAAGTGAGAATCACATTATTTTGTAAGGAGGTGGTTGTATGTGGGATATGGATCTGTACATAGATCAGAGTCCATACTCTCTTTGAAAATCCCGGAATTTCAAAGCCTCCCTGAAAAGTCCTGGAAAACAAAATGGAGTCATGGACAGTCCTGGAAATTGATCATTCACTCACAATTTTCAAAAATGATAACATACAAATGATATTTCAAGTGATATATAAAAATGATCTACTGTGAAAATGATTTATGGAAAACAGTATTTTGCATCTGACAAAATCCAAGAAAATTGCCAGTAAAAGTCCTTGAATTTTAGTGGACTCTGTGTGTATGGATCCTGTAGCTGTGCGTGCATGTGTGTGCGTGTGTGTGTGTGTGTGTGGTGGACAATGTAGAGGCCATGGATAATTTAACATGTATATGACAAATGAAACTCACTGCTTTAACCCTTTCACCGCCATGGTTTGGCCCAATCCCATTGTTATCAATGGTGAGTGTGGACCTCTTTACAGGGAATTGGGGGTGAGCAGGTTAAGGAGAGGAAGGGGTTTTTAACTCCAGGGTCCATATGCTCCTGGAAAGTTTTTGAATTTTAAAGCTTCCTGGAAAAGTCCTTGACAGTGAAATATTCTGTCCTAAAAAATTGATAACACACCCACAAAGTTCAAAACTGATAAGACGATCAACTGTGACATCATAAGAATATGCAAAATCATATTAAAAAATGATAAATGTTAAAATGATATCTTTAACATGGTATTTTGGAGTTCTGTTTTGATTTTCTTGTGCAACTTTGCACTGACCATACATAAACATATACCATGGTTGTGCCTTGGAAAGAGTTTTCGCATGTGTGTGATACTCATACGGCTCAGTCTGGATCTAAGGTCAAACACTATGAGTTAACTTTACCTACATTTATGTGCGGGTTTAAATTACCCTTGGTCCCATGTAATATCTCCAACTGTGTATAGAAGTTTCTTTATGCTATGGAAATTCACTTCTGTTTCTTGTCCTGCAGATCTTGATCAGCCGGAGTAATGAAATTCTTTGTATTACATCCCTATGTGCAAGGGTCTTTGAGTAATACATGAAAAAAGCCCAATGTCTTTGAATAGGGAAACAATCGAGTATAAATAAAACTTTTTATGTGTAAAATTTTCTTTGTTGTTGAAACACTTTACTTTTCAAAATTTTGTGTAGGCCCAAATCAAGTAATTTAATTACTCTAGCCTCGTTTGGTATTCTGGGTTAGAAACGGACAGCTGGGTTCTAGATTGACTGGAAGGTCTCTTGTGCAAGGGAGCCCTCACACTCATGAAGGGAAGCAGGGAGCGCCCTCATCCCACAGACCATCCTACATAGCTAGCTTCTTGACCGATTTGTCAGTCTCACAACTAACATTTAAATCAATATTTCCATTTATCTGGATCTGTATATTTCTACAGGTGGCATCTGTGTGTGCTTGTACGTCTGTTTATATTTCAGTTGTGGATTTGTGGCTTTTTGCAACACTTTTCATCTTCAGCAGCTTGTTGTTTAAAACTCAAACACTCCTTTCCCATGGCATGCACATTTCAACAACTATACATACATATTGTTTGTTTGTTTGTTTGTTTGTTTGTTTGTTTGTATCTCAAGCAAATCAGGAATGACAAGACAACCACAGTCCTGTACTCCAGGCAGTGGCCTTGCTGTCATTGTTACAGCGCCACCACTGCCTGTAAAGGATGTACCCATCTTCCCTATACTCTGCGCAAAAATCAATGCTACGCAGGCGTCTAAAAAATAAGAAATGACTTTCTAGTCAATGATCAGTATGTTTTGCATTGCCCCATGTGTTAGAGGGAGAGTGTGTTCTCAGGTCTCACTCCAACGATGGTGTCACGTGATGGTTGAATAAACTAACTAGGACTTCCAACTCCGGGAGGGGTACTCCTGATATTTTCATACAAGGGTGTGCCGCCCAAGTCGGAAACATCAACCCATGTATATTCCAAAAGTATGACCCATTGTTAGGGATTTGCTTGACAGACTTGGGGAATTTCCTCCTTTGCTCTATTGTATGTGAACGTTTTCCTGAAGCATGGGACATTTGTTTTGTGATCGACCAGTGCTTGGTTTTTCGGATGAAAAAATCGACCCGCGTTTAGGGATTTTTTCGTGAAAAAGTGACCCATTCGGGCGGCACATACCTGTATACCCT
>LD350972.1:75082-85099 GCA_001465055.1 Ptychodera flava
TGGATTTTTTCCCGTCTAAAAGCTGTTTTTTACTAAGATAAGTCACCCTTTATGTCGCTTGTCACCACTATTACATTATTCCAGTTCACAAAAGCAGTTTACAAGACATAAAAACCGGAGGTCCCTATAGATTTCATCCCATTTTAAAAACAACAGATTGATTGATTGGTATTGATTTATTGATTGCTTGAGTAAGTGAGTAAGCAAGAAAATAAGATCATATTTCTGTTACCTTGTGTAAAGTTTAAAAGATGTCACTAATTTTTTTTAAGTATTACTGCATGTAAAAAAAGTATAGATATCGAAAAATAACGGCGATCGAGAATGCGTAGTTGCCATAAAAGTCATATAAAGCCAGTAGAGTTTTTCAACTACCTCTAACTGTGACAGAAAATTCACAGGTAGCCGTATTTCCAATCGGGTCTTCAGCTTCGTAAGACACTGTTGTGACTCCTGTGGAAAAGACATCCCCTGGTGTATGGTTTCCAGATACACGTACAGTACCTGAATTGTCAGAGGCATTCGGAAGTACCCATGTTACCTGTATGGTATGCAAGCTCGAGTCTCTTTCAATGTTCGGCGGACAATTAAGGACAGGGGGCTCTGAATCTGAAATAATGAAACGACGAAAAATGTCATACAAAAGCAAAGACAAGAAGAATACTTGGGGGTTAATTTAGGATATCAACATGATTGATAAGTATTGATATTAATGATCAGTGAATGTTAGCTTCAAGATTTCTGGAAGTACGTCTTCATTAAGTCTTGTACGCTGCTGAAACTAGAATGAAACCCTGGGACAGTTTGTTTTATATTTCTGTGTAATTTCTTGCAAGTTTTACCTTGACCGACAAAATCATTGCAGATAAAGAGAGCTTGATTGGACTATTGACCTAAATTCTAGTCCTGCTAACTATGTTATGATATAAAGTATTCAGTTTCGCACTTTTCTGATGAAGCATTTTCATGATCACTGCTGTTATCATAGGCTACCGTATCATATTTGAAATTGAAATAATTGATCGTATATAGTAGCTCTGCCTGGCAGTCAACATTACCAATACAAATATATAAAATATAGATTAAATATGCAAGCGTTTATATTTCTTACGACCAACGTGTAGCAAACATATTCTAAAAACATAGCCTTCTTTCATAATAGTATCGTGATATCTTCCAATATTCATTATTTTGCGCTCTTATCTGCTCAAATTGAATACTACCACATTAAGGTCACTTTTTTGTACCGCAATTGACTACTTACATACATTAAATAAATATTGAATATTACACATTATTAGGTGAAAAGGGTAAGCCTTAATTTAAACAAAAATAATGCGTCATACCTTGCACGATTCCCGATATTGTATATGCATCGTTAATTTTCTCTGGTTTGCTTTGCTTCAAATAACATCCTGGCCATGGAGTACCAGCTTCAGGTTTCCCGTAACCCCAGGCCTTACACCCAAACGTTTGAAGACAAGTTACACAGCAGTCCTCTCTCGACGAATTTGCGATTGGCATGTCGTCGAAGTCAGATCCAATACGATTGATATTATCGTCAAAGGTACATAACGACAGTTCTGCATTAATAGACACTACTTTATTGAGGCAGTAAGAAGCCGAGAAAATAAGTAAGCGTGTTTTGAAAGACACTCAAGCCATCCCTCCATCCAACCTTTCATCAGTCCATTTACCAATAGAAGGTAGTACGGGATAATAACTAATTTGCATAATTTAGCGTGAAATAATTTCTTAATCATGGTTTTCTGTGTAAAAAGTGATCACACCTGGCGACAACATTTCAGAAAGGGGGAAATTTGCGAACGGAATTTTTTTCGTGTTACGGAGCATATTTTGTGTCAATTTGGCTAAATACTGTTGTTACATTAGTAAAAGTGTTTTGAAAAGGAAATGAATCTGATCTTGTTTTTAAAATGCACAACTTAGAAGATTTTTCAAGATGCATACTTAAAAATGCATCTTGGCTGTTGATGACCACTTGTTTGTATAGCGAGTAAGTAGCCGGTCTATTGGCAGTTTTATACCAGATTAGGGCATTAGATGTGGGTCTATGATCTAACCATGAACATCGTTGTAGTTTGAAGTCAATCCACAGTATGGTAAGAGATTAAATGACTGTCGCTTACCTTCGTTTTGGCTAAGCCGTACATAGTGCGTAAAGACTAACAACAGTAGATGTATCATTTTGCGTCGACATGGTCCCCTTGCTGTAGTCATTGTCTCCAGCGTGTCGCAGTAAGCATTGGACGAAGCGATAATTTTCTCGTTCTTTCGACCACAAATGATGAAATAAAGTATTATGAAAAGTTTGTATTGTTCAGTTCGGTCAATAAAAAGGTGTAATAAAACAAAATTTCATCAGTTCATTGGCCTTGCAAAAGCTTTGAAAAAATGAAACTGTACAACATAGTCCATGACATCAGTTTATGATAAATTAGCTTTAGTTTAAGTTCGTTGGACCATAAAGTAAAAGTAATGTATTTTTTAAGTTGGTTCGATCGAAAGGAGTGATAAATTATTAAAGCATTAGTCCATCTGTTTTGCGGAACCTTTGAAAAAATGAAGCTGTACAATATTATGCATTGTCCATGGTATCAGTTTATGATAAATTAACGGGAGTTTAAGTTAGATCGACCGTAAAGTAACAATAGAGTGACGGAGCATATTTTGCGCAATTTGGCTGAATACTGTTGTTACTTTAGTAATGGAATTTTTTTATGATTAAAAGTTTTTATTTCAGCACGTTCGATTAAAAGGAATACTGTACTTGTTTGCGTGTATATTTAAAATAATACACCTGTGTGTATATAATTAATTCATGAGCAAAAAAGAGGAGATTGTGGAATTGAACAGAATATGAATAAAAGGAGAAGGCTATTTGACTTCAAACTAATTTAAAGTGTTTCACCAGTAGCTTTAGCTCCCTGTAAGGGTTATACTTCAGTAATATAATAGGCGCTTTGACAGGGAATTTGAATCTTTCCTTCTTTTGTTCTTGGAAATATGTATCTACATGTGTCAGTTTAGAAACTTACCGTTTAGAGTAAATTCAAGATTTCTACTCTACATAGTGAAGGTTTCATCAAAATGAGTCCATGTTCTATGCTACCACCTTAACAAAAGATGTTGCTGAGTAGCAAGCACTTTTATTAAATGCCTCGTATATCGCGCGCTTCATAACACTGGGCAGAATGCTTGATATACAACAATATATACACATTCACTGATTCTGTACATGTGTCAAATACGCGCACGTATACTAATAAAATTCAAAACTCCAGTGTACACTTAGTGTGCAAAGATCTGCATTACGTATACTCATGACCTGCATAGAAATACGCTACGCATATCAACACATTTGAATGTTCAATATACAAAGATATTCGTCAATATACGTAAATATGCTAAGCGCATATCAAGCATTTTGTCCAGTGTAAGATTCAATAGTAAGTCGTCTATGACGTCGCGGGGCGCATAGTCGTCATTGGACTGAAAGTGAACCGGAACTATTTTCAACTTGACAACTTCAGGATTAAACAATGATCAAATTACATCTTTTACTTAAAAAATACCGGTTTTACAACATTATGCAAAAACATCGATAAACCAAAAAACAGTGATTTAAATACATAAATGCGCGCTCCGATGATAAACATCATTCTGTTTTTTCAGCAGATTTTCGTCTAAAATGGAAGTAAAGCCTGCAATTGTCTTTTCTACGTAAACTTAAAAAAATGGAGAGAAAATTATGTCAGAGAAGCATGTAATAAAAACATTATAGCCCAATCATGGGACTATGTATCCTCGGGGCAGGAGACCATTTGCCCTCCTTGCATCGGGCAAATGGTCACCTACCCTTAGGCACATAATCCCAAGTTTGGGCTATGATTTATAATGAATGAGGCGGACAGTGAGGTACAACTCCTTTGCTAAATCTGATTTTCAGTTAATTCCCATCAAAATATTATTTACGTCCTTTTGACTTTACAGAAATGGTTGTTTCATTCATATATATCGTTTTTTGATCAAAAGGTTAGGTTTCATAGGTTAGCATCACTGAACAACTCTTCCACAGAGCGAGTTAGGATTTGGCTGAGTGGTTCTGTCTGTTGCTTCTTCGCTTGGTGACTGGCTGCCGTATGTTTTGAGTTTGATCCTAGTGGACAGAATAGTCCCCGAGGTTGTCTTTCGCCCTCTTTACGCTATGTATTCACTGCTTCGATAAAGTTGGTGTGCGAAGTGTGATGGCCAGTGTGTAAGTGCCTGTGCTCCATGAATTCTACAGCAGTGTTGAGTGGTCGTAGTCAGAAAATTATGAAAACGTAGCTCGGAAATTGCACCACTTTTTTGGAGACTGGGGATTGGATAGAGTGGTTCTGTATGTTGCCTCTCAGCTAGGTGACTGGTTGTAAGTTTGAACCCGATTGAAATCATCGTATCATTTATACTCTGGGCATTGGTCGTTACGGCTCTTTGTTTTCTGTGTGGGATATGAACACTGGTGTTGCATTGTGACACTGTCCTGTTTAATTTAAAGGCTGTCGATACAAATGAGTTTGTTGCATTGAGGGCACATTACCACTAGGCCAACTGGGAGCTGTGACTGAAGCAGGTTTGAAGATGGAGAAACCACAGCTAAATGGAACTTTCATCTCTTTATCGAAAACTTCAACTTCAATTAAAAATAATGTCAACATCTTTGTAACCTTTGTCCTTCCATGGACGCAATCCCATCACATTGAGTTCGAGCCTCCGTATGAACGCTGTATGTCGTTCTTACGGCTTTAGCTGCAGCTTTACCGAGGAATCCAGCACAACTATCCGAAGTTGAGAAGACTGAGAAGAAAACGAATTGGACGAGCAAAAAGCAAGAAAAGCTGTTAGGTTAAAGGTAAGTGTACATGGGGGTACAGTCACAAGGTACAGCATCACGTTCTCTGAATGTTGAGCAAAAGGGAACGTGATGCTGTACCTTGTGACTGTACCCCCCATGTACACTTACCTTTAACCTAATGTCTTTATAATACCCTAGTAATTTTTATTAGTGTCATATCAGGATATGCTCATTTCAGCTAAGTCCTGCCGGGTAACAAATTCTGGGGCGAAGAAAATATACTTTCACATTTACTGAGCTGTATTACATCCAGATTGAACTTCTTACAATTATGAAATTATATGAAGCAAACATTTCCAACACCAATGGTATAACAACTTAATACAAGGGGGCACAGTCATACGAATTTTCTAATGATTTAAAATTGTACATGGACAATATTTCCCTGTTAACCTAAAGAACAAAGTCAGATTAAGATTTTGATATAATGTTATCCCTACAAATATTATTTGCAACATGTAATTCATTAATTTCTTTTTCTAATTCAAATACATAAGCTATGGTACGCGACTACTTAGAAAGGAAGCCAGTAATACGATCCACTGTGACTCACATTCACCGCCATGCCAAGAACAATTATAAACTGTTGCTGCATGGCAGTAAACTGTGTTATCAAGTCTTATTTCCGACATCCTTGTTAAGCATCAGTATTATATATAATTCAATACATCTTTTATATCTCATATTATTGTTGACGAATGGATTCACTTATTTCAGTACATCGACAATAACAGTGCGTATTGTACACATTGTATAATGTTTGTAATGTAGACACTTTGTTGTATTTCGACATTTTTCTATTATAAAGGCAAAGAAAAATATACTATTTGATTTTCTTGAACAAAACGATGAAATTCATATAATCAATATTTTCAGAGTCTTTTCCTTATACATATAAATGTATTGATATCGGTCAGTACATACAGAAATATCATATTAAGTGCATACCAGTAATAGTTACTATCGCATATAAAGATGAACAAATAACTAATCGAGGATGAAAAATGCGAAACTTCAACAACGTGTATCGGACTTTGCCGGTCAGAATTTCTTTAATCATCTCAGAGTTTGGATAAAATAGTCCTGTCGATATATTTCATACGAATAGAAAAAAAAGAACAAGAGACAACGCATGTCTTTGTGAGTGAATTGTGCTTTTTATTGAATAGTATTGATTGATCAGTGATATTAATGTGATTAGTAATGTGCAACATTCATATAGGACAAATTTACCAATACTAAGAATTATTTAAACTCATAGAATGCTGATTCGGAAATAATTAATAAAGCATTCCGGTGAATTTCCAGTCTTTACATAGGATAGTATATCTGTAAGTTAATGATGTGAATGAAATATAGTTACCTGTTGCAAGGTCGTGAACAACACTTAAATTAATTCCTGCAAAAAATTGCATGACTTCTGCTTTCATTGTGATAGTCTCTAGAAATTGCGTCGCCAGTGCAGAAATTTTCTCTTTGTAGTAAAATACATAATATCGGCACAAGTAATGTAGACATGTCTATTTTGAAAATGCTTTACCACATTTATAAATTTGTTTCAAATTTCACCCTCCATACCGATCAATAAGGTACATATGAAGCATTTTAAGGTCGGAAACATTTTAACAATATTTTGTTAACAAATCAAATATAACTAATAGTTAAAACGAGTGATGTCCATCATTTTAACGACATTTTTGCTATATGAATGTATGTACGACCATTCAAAATGTGCTCATTTTTTGAAAGATGGTATTTAAATTTAAAACTTGCAGAGTGTCATTATATACATCACATTTAATCATGAGACGAGATGGAATGTTAAAATATAGTTTAGTAAGCATGTAAAGCGTTTGGGGTAAATAATGTATTGAGAAATATATGGTAATGTTAAGAATTGTGTAAAGATGACGGTGAAACATTTAATTGAAAGAGTAGTAAATATTTTCATAATTAGTTAAGTACATCAAAAACAAGGATGACATGTGCATTAATAAATAAAGAGAAGGATTTTGATTACCTATTGCACTGCTGGTTTTAGTCTCTTATAAAATTCAATGTATAATGGCGTCGATTAATCATTATTCAAACATTTATCGTTGTGTGATAAATATCAAAGCACACATAGGGGTTAATGAACTATCTTATTAGGTGAAGTACTACGAATTACGTCAAAATTAGGTTGTGGTGTCATTTTCTTGAAACAATGCACAAATATTCTTGGAAGTTGTGCAATTGCAAAAATGAAATAAAAAATGGGGGTCACCACGCTCGTTTCCATGGAAACGGACGTTAAAATGGCGTCGTTAGAAATAAATAAAAATGATTTAATTCACTAAAAATAAAGAAAGCAATTATAAAACGCTTAGCAAATGAGTTAATTTTAATAAATACCAATGCTAAAGATACATATCTATCGAATGTATAGTTTTCATGATGTTTGTAAAGATATTTTAACATAAGTATCGATTACAAAATGACGATATCGAAATTATATCACTACATATTTTTCGAACTTTCTTCCTGTCGCTTCGAATGGTGTCATTTTGACAAAACTTTGCGAATAAAATCCTGACATAATACCATTTAGTTTACACTTTTAATAAAAGGGTGTCATAACGCTACTTTTTACAATATCTCCAGGTAAATGGGTAATATGCGCCATGTAAATGGGAGAGAAATGTTAATTTTTCGCTCATATTGAATAAAAATCAGCTTCCTAGGGGGTTCAAAATATGAGAAGTTATAGGTCGCATGTATTTCAAAGAGACTGGGTCAAAATATTAGGTAAAGGCCGAGTTACACGAGGCAACTCGTTGAGCAACGCGACGAGCAACACGACAGGCAACGCGTCAGGCGACGCGACTGGAACAGTTACACGGGGCAACTCGTTAGGCAACTCGTCGCCAGTTGCCTCGCGCAAACAGCTACAGCGCATGCGCGAAGAGCAGAATATGTTTTCGGTCAAAGGTCATCCAACTTTCTGATCGGCCGCAACGTAAGTACACAATCTAAATTATTTTGCTGTTTTTTTAAATTTTTTGCGGTATATTGTATTTTCTCTAACTGTTTTACTTTTCGTAAGCGGTTACTCTGGTAAACATACATTACAAATGGCGTTACGATCGATTTTGACCGGGTGTTATTGGTTTAATGCTACGCCCACTACGAACAAAAGACGTGCACACAGCGATATGGGGGTGGGTGGGTGTCATTTGATCAGCGCCACTGTTGACATGACAGTTGTGCTATCAGCAGTGCAGACACCCCTTGTACAATTTGACATTTTTACTCTTCCTTTCATAAAAAACTGTATCTGCAGTGTTTCAATCTCAGCGATGAACAATTGAAGCCCCATAGTCCTCTTTACAATTAGAGATGGCATTGGAGCTTATATTAAAATTTTGACATTGTCAAAACTCTTACTATTAGTGTTTCATAATTACTCAGAAACATGGATGAAGTTGATGAAGCACTCGCTGTGATGATGACAACAGCAGTAGCTTACTATGTTACAGAAAAAAGAAGGAAAAAGAACAGGAAGAGGTAATGATTAGTGTTTTCTCTATCTGAAACTTGTTTTTTTAACTCAAGCAAGCTAGTAACAATCACTGTTCTAGCTGAAAACCTTTATCAAAACATTTCTCTCTTCATCAGAAATATTTGGAATTAGTCAATTGATTCTTACAACTAATATTAAATGTTTACAGAAGACTGTGGTGTAAGCCTTGGTTGCTGAGACGGCAACAACAAGGTTGGTACCAAAATCTCATTCAAGAATTAAGAGAGGAAGACCCAAAGTGCTACAGAAATTTCTTAAGGGTCAATCACAGTGGTTTTATGGATTTGCTATCTCTGATTGAGGGCAAAATAGCGAAGATGGACACCACGATGAGACCTGCTGTGTCACCGGGAGAACGTTTGGCAGTGACTCTAAGATACTTAGCCACAGGTATAAACATTTTAGTTAAATAATAACTGTGTATGTAAAAAGTCAGACTATATATTCCCCACTTTCCCTTCATAAATTAACTGCATAGTTCTTGTTTTTGCCCAGTAAAATTCATTTAAACAGACAAAATTAGTAACGTTGAAGACAACTTCAGAGATTTTAAAATGTTATTCTTTAAATGATTTATAATTAAATTAAATATTTTTTTCTTTTTTTTCTTGTTTTGTTCTAGAGATAGATAGTTTCAATGTTCATGAAAACTGAATCTTATAAAGGTATATGAGTGTATGTGACTGTCTGCCTTCTCCATGGAGTAAAGTGCTCAATTCATAATTGTTAGAAATGATAAACAGATATAAGAACAATGAATTCACATGATATCCATTATTTCATTTTTTCACTATTTTTGATTTGAAAGTCAACCATGACTCCGTGTGTTACTCCTCAAAGCATGTTGATATACACACTGTTCAGCTTGTCAATTTAGCTCTTACGTGTGTAAACTGCATTGTTATTGTTCAAAAATGACTTCTTGTCCGGACTAGTATTCAAAAGTTAAACAAGAACAATGCATTTTACATATAAATATGCTAAGTTGACAAGTTAAATACTCGATATTACAACATACCCGGGGAAGCAGAATAAGAAGTTTCAATTGATGTAGAAAATAAATTTAATGAAAAATCATCAAAAGTTTGCTTTGCTGGTCTTTATCTCTTCCTTTTCTTCTTCTTCTAAAATCATGCTGAAACATTTAAATCAAGAAAAAACCTGTACATGTGACACAGATCACAATAACTGTACACACACACACACATTACATGTGAATATATATATATATATATATATATATATATATATATATATATATATATATATATATATATATATATATCTATATCTATCTGTGTGTGTGTGTGTGTGTAATATAGGAACTTGTATTTGATACTATACAGGCTGTTTCATGTGCTAGGCAATCATCAGGCGTGATGATTGCTTAGTGCATAAAACACCCTTTGGAGTGAAAAATTCATGTTCTTAGATTTCCAGTATCACCGTCCTGCAGAAATGCATTGAGCACTATACTTTGTCTGTATTGACAATAAAACTTTTTGTTTTACATATATATATACACACACATATATAT